>PITA01022919.1:0-30616 GCA_004023965.1 Spilogale gracilis | reverse complement strand
TGTTCAACAATATTTTCTAGGCTTCTCTCTCTCTCAATTCCTTCAGGGATTCCAATAATTCTGATATTGGAGCATTTCATGGCATAATTTATTTCCCTTATTTTGTTTTCCTGGGATTTTAGCTGTTTGCTCCAAGACTTCTCTTGCTCCTCCTTCTTAATCCATCTGTCTTCTAAATCACTGATACGATCTTCAGCTTCACTTACTCTGGCTGTTAGCATATTTAAATTAGATTGCATCTCATCTAAAGCTTTTCTAACCTCAGCTTTCACTTCTGTTACTATGGCTTCCACTTTGAGACTAATGTTCTTTTCTAGTAGTTTCAGTCCTTCTACCTGGGCTGCGTCTCTCTGCGTCTCTCTACCATGGAGAGGCTGGTCTCCATGGTAACCAGGTTATCAGGTTATAATTCTCTGGTGGCAGAGCGTTCTTTTAAGCCCTTTTTCAGCTGCTGAGGAAGTCAGGTCAGAGCAAGATGTCTGTTCCCAGACTGCCTTCCCAGAGAGAGCCTTTACACAGAGAGGGGCTCTGTCCCGCCTCCTGGTTGGCAGCCTGTCACAGCCTGGCATGCGCAGAGGCTGGATTGATCTCTGCCCACGCCCCACGTTTGTTGCTTCACTCCCGCACCTCAAAACCACAACTCCTTTTGGATCGCGGGACCTTGTCTGTGCCCCGGGAACTGAGGTCTCTCCGGTCCCACGCAAGTCTGTAAAATCGCCTTCCCTGGGGGGTCCGCGCCCGGTGCATGGGGTGGAGAGAAGCGGGAGAGAAAGGCAGCAGCGGAAACGTCAAATCCACGCCCGCCGCTCTCGCTGAGATCCCCCATGTCCTGAAGCCCTGCTTCTCTGGCTTAAGCAGTGGTGGGATAGACTCTGCACTCCCACCCCTCTAAGTTCCCTGGAGCTGCGGGGCACTTCCTCTCCCTGCAGATTCCTGTCTCCCTGCTGTCGTGGAGGAAAAACTGATTTTGCACCTCACAGGGCACTCTCTGTCCCTGCGGGTCCCCGTCTCCCCACTCCGGTGGCGGCAGCGGTGGCGAAAGAAAAGTCTCCTTGCCTTGCCGCGGGTTCTGCTGTGCTCCTGTTTCTGTTTCGCCCTGATTCAGACCGTAATCTGTTGTTATTCCTCACTCACAGAGCTCTTTCATGTTGGGGTATTTGCTTTTAATGGTTCAGCTTTGCGGGCTTCCTCTCCCACTCCCCTGTTTCTGGGGGCAAGCCTCTGGTCCCTCTCACAAGTTCCTACCTTTTTGCAGATAATTTTTGTCTCCAGAAGTGCAAAATATCACCTTTCAGGCTGATTTCTTGGGTGCTCTCAGTGGTCCTGCAGTGTTCCTTTTGCTGGAATTGAGTGCACTTTAGGGAACTCCCCGAAATGCGGTCACCTGGTCTTCTGCCATCTTCTTCCCCCCCTCATTTGTTTCTTGAAGGCATTTTGTGAGGGTTTTTATAGAAAAGTGTAGTGGGACCAGATCAAAGTCACTAGTAGGGATACTTATGTACTGAATATCATTTAACCACTCTGTAACAAATATTATGTAGTTGCACAAATACCATTTTAAAAATGAGAAATATTTTTTAACTTTAACCCATTGATGCTCTGTATCAAAGCTTCATGGGTCAGTACTGTGAAAGCCTAAAATAAATAAATGCCAGCATGATCACTAAAGGTTAAAAGTAAAAGGAAGCAATGGTGAGCATTGGAGAAGTTCCACCTGGTAGAATAGCATGGCAGAGGCAGACAAGAGTAAGCACATCCTGGGAATCCGCAAATTCATATGGGACTTCTCTGGTGTTGCTTAGTTGTGCCACTCAGGCCTTTGCTGAGATTGTGAGGTTCTACCTCCCTGAGGCCAATGAACTGTATCTAATAGAGAGTTTTGATTAAGTTAACTCACTTGGTATATACAGAGAGTAATATGTTTCATACAAAGTACAGTTTAATACCTCATATAGGAGAACTATATTTTCAAGGACAATAATTTGTTATATTCCAAGTATGCAGTAGAGCATTAGGGTTTGGGTGACAGGAAAGAAGATTACAAAATCATTTATATATGATTCCTGAAAAGCTTTGGTCAATATATACTGTCTTGTTTTTATATATTAGTGGTAATACAAATCTACACATAGATTTTTAAGCCTTGCTAATTTTCTAAAAATTGCAAGAAATATTGAATTTATTCACTGGGCTATGCTATTCAATATACACTTTTAAGGAGAAAAAATGCACAGAACATAATTTCATTTCTTTTAAATGCAAATAATCAATAATGTATAATTTTACTATCCAATTCTAGTAGTATATTTTCAGAGAAAAATCAGCCAAAGAGAATTGGAATTTAAAAGTAATTATAATGCATGTAAACTTAATATAATCATTTATAATGTAGAACAAATGTGTTAAACACTTGATTTCTATAAATTAAATATAAAGTTTCTTAAGTATTATTTACCTTAAAATTATTACATCTCCTACCCACACAGTATGAAATAACACATATATTAAAATAAGAAATACATAAAATGTAATATTAAATGCACTATTATAAATTTTGTAGTTTATAATAAATTGGAGTATTTCACATGAATCAATTTCAGGAAAATATGTGACAAAATATGATTTCTGTTTTATCAGTCTTAGAGAATGTAATTGGTGGTGGGGGAAAATTTTATTTGCAACTAAATCTTTTTTTAAGATTTTATTTATTTATTTGACTGAGAGAGAGAGATCACAAGTAGGCAGAGAGGCAGGCAGGAGAGAGGAGGAAACAGGCTCCCTGCTGAGCAGAGAGCCCGATACAGGCCTCGATCCCAGGACCCTGAGATTATGACCTGAGCTGAAGGCAGAGGCTTTAACCCACTGAGTCACCCAGGTGCCCTGCAACTAAATCTTGACCAAGTTTTAGGAATGTTTTAATAAAACTGATATTTTCAGACATGACACAATAATTAATTCCAAAGTTCAGACAGACACACACGAAATTTTTGACATTTTAGATATTTTCAGATTGAAACTGACATAAGCTTCAGGGAATAATTTTTAAAAACTTGTACTTTTAGCTTCAGGGCTATAACTGCTCCTAATTATGTATGTGGTTCATTGATTATGGATCAGAAGAAAATTTAAGGAGATACATTCTTGTCCCTTAATGCTGCCATGGCTTGAAAAAAATTAAACACAGACAAAGGGAAATGCATGAAGTATCTGTATATGCAACATGCTAAGGAAAAAAGTACCCACAATGGAGATTTCCTTGATAATAAAGCTATCATTCTCATAGTGAAAGAGCCCCATCTCACCTCACCACTAATACACAGGCGTACAAGTGTGTGCACAAGCTTGCACAAACATACCCACACACAACCCCACAACAAAATCTCAGCTCTCCACAAAACTCCCTGCTTGAAAACTTAGGAGCAGAGCTCTTCTGGACTGACTACTGTACCACTAAAAAAAGGTCACCAGTCTATTGTGGAAATAACCTGGTAGCAGAAGTGTTCTAGCTCTGAAATTGCAGAAAGGAGTCTGCCAACAGGTACTATGCCTTCAGTTTTTCCTAGACAAGTTCAGAACTTAGTTAACATTACAATTATTTTGCAACAAAGATGTATTTCTATAATTAAATAAAAACAATTGTTTTAGCTTTCTAGCTGATCTACATGTTAGCCACATTTCTGCAGATTTTTGTTGTTGTTTTTCCTCTCCCTAACAAAAATCACCTTTCTTTCTGAAGTGGCTTATATTTTTGGAGTGGCTAAACCTAGAAAATAAATATACATTGTTTTTTTCTCCAAAAAAACATTTTTTTAAAAGATTTTATTTATTTATTTGACAGAGAAACACAGCTAGAGAGGGAACACAAGCAGAGGGACTGAGAGGGAGAAGCAGGCTTCCCACCAAGCAAGAAGCCTGATGTGGGGCTCGATCCCAGGTCTCCAGGATCATGACCTGAGCCGAAAGCAGTTGCCTAACCAACTGAGCCACCCAGGCACCCCCCAAAAAAACATTTTTAAGAAGGAATAATGATTTTTAAAATTCACATGCTTGCTTTGGGGTAGACAATTTCCTAAGTAATCCTATATTCTTTTTTTCTTTTTCTTTTTTTTTTGTTTAAATTTTTTATTCTAGTATCTATTTCTCTTATTTGCATGTGTGTGTTTTTTACTATAATTAGCATTTGGAAAATTGAAAGAGGATGTTAAACATAAAACAGAAGAGTGGTAATCATATTATGTTGAACACCTACAAAAGTTTCAGGAAACATCAAATGCCTCTACAATTAATGTACTTTATATTCACTTTAGCCTTAGACCTGGGCTCTGGCATCTTCTCTGGGAGTTGGTCTCTCAGGGAAGGTTATCTTGATGTTATAGTTGATAATGTCACAGTTGATGCCATCCAATTTATTATAATATCCTTCACTCTGTGAATGACTAAGAGTTATGTGACGGATATAATTTTAAACAACCTCCTCAAATACATAGGCCATGCATGTTTTTAACTATAAATAGAGAAATGTCCCTGTAACCTGAGAGTAGACTCCAGGATATTAGTAAGCCAAAAGATGACACTTGAAATACCTTTTTTAAAAAACCAAGAGGTCTTCCCCACCCCTTTTACCACAAACACTTTAGTTAGGATGTTGGTATGTTTCAAGGATAAATTAAGATCAGGTTTTAACCTGTATCTTAGAAATGTTTATATGAGAGAAGATTTCAAGTGAATCCAAAGAACAGAAAGTCTTTTATTTCCAACCTAGGAAGTACTTCCATCTAAGAGGCACTAATAAGTGTAGTCGAAAATTATATACAAATTGTAGTTCAGTACTTTATCTAGTTGACCAGAGACAGAGTAAGGAAGAGGTCAGTATATATCAAGCTCAATATCAAGCTAAAGATATGAAGAGAAGTAGTCCAAAGTAATCTATCTGAGATCAGTGAATTTGGTCAGTTTTCTGTGTTTTTTGTTGTTGTTGTTGCTGTTGTTGTTGTTGTTGTTTGTTTGTTTTCAACACGACACAGTTTTTACTCTTTTTTTCCTGAACTTAAAAAGGTATTGAAAATCAATTTCAGAGAGTTGTACAATCTAATATCTTGGGTGCTGTGATAAAATCATTTGATATCTCTGTATGTTTTTATGTTTTAAGTGGGTTGAAATATAATATTTTAATATGAAAAGATTCTTTGATTATGCCTCTAAGATCATATGAGTGCTAGACTACACAAACTAATCAATAAACTAATTCTGCCTTCATGGAAAAGAAAACTAGAGTTAAGAAGGGGGCTATAGAAAGGTAATTATTAGTGGGAAACAACTCAGTGGATTTATTTTTCTGATGAAAAGAGCCAATACATGTAAACATTCACTCTCAATATCTCTATGGTTCAAAATGTCAGAATCTTGATTGCAGGGCTGTTGAAAAGATAGAGATTGGTAGCATTAAGCAAATGGACTGGTGATTGACACCAACAAAATAAATGGGAGAGAGAAAAAAGGGAATAAAAGGAAAGAGGGAGAAAAAGGAGACAGAAGAGAAGAGAAGGGAGAAAGGAAGGACATCTCAGAAAATGAAAGTCTACATCTGGAGAATGACAACTACAAGATCTTACTTGTTAAGCCTATTTAAGGGCAGAAATCATGCAAAAATTTATTTAACATCAAAGAAGAAAGATCTAAATTTGATCAGTTTTGTTCATGTTTGGGGACAATGTGGGTTTCTTCATTTTTTCATTGACTTACTCATCCATTTAAAAATATTTACTCAGCATCTTCTGTGTGGTAATGTGCTTGATAGGCTCTCGAGGTACTATGGAGAAGATAGAAATGGATTCTCCTTTCATGGAATCATACAGTCTGTCAGGACTCGTAATCTATGATTTGATTAATCCCCAAACAGTAATAGTCAATGTTTAAAGGATAAGTTTCCACATATTTAAATATATTTAATAAGGGAAAATAGTGGAACTGCAAAATACTATATGTTTCATAAGCCATAACTAGGATTCCAACTTCAGAATCTAAAGTTTAATCAATTTTTTTAGGTACTAAAGAACTTGTGCTCTTCCAAAGTTCTTTCTAAAATATAAATCTCTTAGGAAGATATACATTAAGAATGCTGTTTCAATGGTGAAAAAAGTGACTTAAAATTAATGATGAATATGTCACATAATGGTAAATCCAGAGACAAAAAGCCCTAAACAGGTGGGGCCTTCAAGATTCTGGTAACACTCCAACCTCTTTTTGTTTTTCTGCTCTGCCATCCTCAGGGAAAATCATGGCATGATCTCCTCTCCTAGTGACAGCTAGGGGCACTCCCACAGCTCTATTCCTATCCGGGAGAAGCAGAAAAATAAGCAAGCAATAGTCAACATGGGTCAAGTCAGTTCTTTTTTTTTTTTTTTTTTAAGATTTTATTTATTTATTTGACAGAGAGAGATCACAAGTAGGCAAAGAGGCAGGCAGAGAGAGAGGAGGAAGCAGGCTCCCTGCTGAGCAGAGAGCCTGATATGGGCCTGGATCCCAGGACTTGGAGATCATGATCTTAGCTGAAGGGAGAGGCTTTAACCCACTGAGCCACCCAGGCACCCCAGGTCAGTTCTTTTTTGAAGTGCTTCCCCAGAAGCCCCAGCAAACAACTTCATACATAATTTGGTGAATATAGTATAAATAGTAACAACTGCAAAAGAGGATAGCAGATGTATTTCATTTTTTTTTCAGCAAAGTCCATTTCCTTCTTCCAACAATATCTGATTTCTCCTAGCAATGAAAGGTTAATAAATAATGGGTAAAGTATGATCAATCTCTGCATTACATAGAAGAATACATCTTAAATGGTTATGTCTGAGTATTGATAATTGGAGAAGGGCAAGGAAATCATTTGCTGAAATATGGGAACCGACACGTTCATTATCCTCCTAGTGTTCTCTGACACTCTGTAGGGACACACACACACACACATTGTTGATGTATCCATTTACTACACAGTATAGAGTTACCTCTCTTGAGGAGTCTTTAAAAAATGCTAAGAGTGAATACACTAGGTGCTCCATTAATATCTTGATAACAAAAAAGAAAAAGAATGAAGTAACTTCTAAACCAACAGTATTTATGGTTTTAAGCTATACTTAGCTGGGTTTTGTTATCAAACCAGGTATCAAGGAGCAAAAAGATCAAGAGGTAAAAGGAAGAAAAGAAATGCAGTGTGATTACTGTCGGGCATAGCTGGAAATGATGAAGATTCAGCATGGTTAATGCTTTGAACATCTTTACTGAGCAGATTACTCATAAATAATCCAACACTTAGTGTAATATTGGTTACCATCATTTTAGTTAAAAGATGCTAAATGCTATTTAGATAACAGTTTATTTCTTGGGTTTTGCAGGCTAGAGTCCCTAGAGACAACATATAACATTTGATCTCAGTCAAAAGACCAAGAGAAAATAGTCATGATCCATTTGAAAACACATTACAGATCTACAGTACATAGCCAATTTTTAAGAGAGAGCAACAAAAAAAACCTTAAATATATACTACTGAAATTTATTTTAATGTTTATAGGAGAACAAAAATCATTAAGCTTATATTTCATTTTTGAACTTTTTTTATGTGTGTTCTTCAGTGATCTTATTGTTTACTACATAATTGAGTAAAATAAGATCTCATTTTTCTCACATCATATTGTCATCTTAATGGATAAACTTGATGTTTCTAGTCAAATCTGATTTTTATATTATCATTAATCTAATTTTTTAATAACTACAATTCTAAAAGATTTACAGATGGGAACATGGCATAAGATTTTTGTTTTTGTTTGTTGTTTTTTATTCTTTCTAAAAACCAGTGTTCATGAATTTAAAAAATATAGGTGGCAAAACTTTGAGGAAGATATATTGTTTGAATACAACAAAAGCTGGCTTATGTCATTATATTTTAAGATAGAGTTTGTATTTTCAAAATCTTCTGGAGTTTTAGCTGTGATTTGCAAGTGATTTCTCACTAAAAGAGTCTGTATCCATCCTTTATTTCATGAAGTTAACTGTGTCATCTAAAAATATTATAAACAAACAAACAAACAATAAATACATGCATGCACACATGCTACTCCTGAGCAGTGGAACAGACACATCATCAGAACTGGAGCTAAATGTCTCAGAACGAACACACTGCCTTCTTCAGCTTCTACGCACAGTGGGCATTAGTTTTGACTTGATTCCCTAGTTCTTTTTTTTTTTTTTAAAGATTTTATTTATTTATTTGACAGAGAGAGAGATCACAAGTAGGCAGAGAGGCAAGCAGAGAGAGAGGAGGAAGCAGGCTCCCTGCTGAGCAGAGAGCCTGATGTGGGCCTCAATCCCAGGACCCTGAGATCATGACCTGAGCCAAAGGCAGAGGCATTAACCCACTGAGCCACCTAGGCGCCGGATGACTAGTTCTTAACTATACATTTTTCCCTTCACTTTTATAATTCCATCTAAAGAAGAAAATATTATTCCTACTCCTCATACAAGCTGGCATGCATCTTTAACAACATTTGTTTTCTATTGATAAGCAGTAAAAACACTTGTAATAATAGAGAGATTAAGGAGCAGTTTTTATGTGGCAGGTATTATTCTAAGCTCTTTTAATCTATTCTCTCATTTAAATCCTTCATTAAGTCTACAAGGTAGGTATTTTATTGTGTAATTATTATCGTCATGACACAGATGGGAAACAGAGGCACTGAGGTGGCCAATGACTTATCTTTAGTAATACAAAAGATGTAATAAAGTGAGGTAGGCTCTGAAACCTGGAAATGTGTCTACAGAGCCTGGGTCCTTAACCAATAATCAAAGCTGCCTCTTAAAATCAAATCCAGTCCAGCTTAGTAAATATTCAACACAAAGCATGGCAGTATAGCATGCTGAGGCTTCAATACTGAGGTAGAGAAAGAAATCCCTATGGAAACTTACCTAAGGTATAAAAAGATCCTAAGAATGATAAAGTAAAAAGTAAAAGGAGTTGTGAGGCAAGATCCAGTGATAAACCATGTTACAGCCATATGCAGGAGAAACATCATCAAAAGGATAATGAGGTGATCTGAATTTATTAGAAGCAGTTTTTGAGTAATGGAATTATTTCTTGACAAGAACTCATTAGATAGTACTTCAAATCCTACCTCTGTCTTAAGAGTATTATTTTTGTGATCTTAAGAATATTATTCTTCATTGAATCTGTATCTTGTGAGATTTAGAAACTCAGGATAAAATACTTCAGAGGGTATAGTAAGGATTGAGAGTATAATGCATGAATGTTTTATGCTGGGGACAAGTTATTAAAATATATTAAAAATATTATATTTCAGGAATTTTCTTCTATTTCCCACAATAATGTGTCAATTAGGTATCTTTATCTTATTTCTTTCAGATTCAACATCTTCATATGTGAATATTAAGCATAGACAACTCTCAAATACTCTTTTGATGGAAAATTTTTAAGATTTTTCCACTTCTCAGAAAAGTCAGGATAAGCATTTGCTATAGTACCCTACATTTTCATGATTTAAAAAGCCTACTTTTCTCTAGTATCAAGAAGGTAACTTTTCTACATAACCATAATAAACTATAATTTTTCTATCTATATTTACCTCAATAAAATAGTCATACCAAATGACATATAAACTGATTTATTTTCTTTCCCTTTTTCAATATGATTTATTCACTAAAATACTGTGCCTTTAAGAATAAAGTTTGGTTCTGCTATTACATTTATGAATACTTCCTTTAAAAATCATAGCACAAGAGCTTTTGTGAATCAAGATCCAAATCTTGCCTATAAACAAAATTATAACATCTTAAAAGTTACAAAATTTTGGAGTGTGGAATAATCACATTAGACAGTCACAGTTCATAATTCAGCCAAGATTTTTACTACTGCTATATAAAGCAACATGATTGAACTACCATAAACACTGATTCGTCCCTGTCCTCATCAGGGAATTCAGCTATTATACTTCATTGATGAGACTGGAAAGGCATTGCAAAGAAGCTTGCACTTTTTTTTTCTAAAAATCTAAAAAAAATTGTCAGGAGCATCAGTTCATTAAACAGTCTCAAAACACCAGAAATGCCCTAGCAGCTTTCAAAATGCTGGTTCAGTTTCTGATGGTGTTAGATGAGTAATTTTCCTTAATGTGGATTTGCCAATTTGATTATATCTACAGTCATGCTACTTTAATTGCTTCAAATAACAAATATGCATTTTTCTATCTGACATACATATTCATGCCTCACCTTGACTAATAACAACCTTCCAATTCTTACAAAAACAAAAAGAACAGCATCATATTTTTTCCAATTTGAAAAGAAAAGAAACCACCTAAAATATAGTTCAGGTTGTTGGCCCTCAGTCTGACAACCAGAAATGAATTTCCTCTGTTAGCTAAACTTTAGGCTTTGTTATCTAATAAAATAATGCGTTTGAGTTGGGAGCTTGGGGTTTGAAAGCATCTAGGAACTGGCTTGATCAATTTAAAAATAGATATAGTAAATAGCTAATTGGAGAAGAAGGGAGGAAAAGAAAGGTAAGAGCTGGCAGAGACAGAGCCCTGTGGGCTTAGAGAAGAGAAACAGGAAATAGTGCCATGATGTCACTGATGCAGCCTTGAACAGAAAAATGGATAACAAAATCATTTGGGAAAGTATTGCCCTGTATTATGAATGACAATGTGTCTTTCAAGTTCTTAAGACATATCAGTTAGGATTGATATAATTTTTCAGTTCATCAAAGGTATATTTTGCTATGTAAGTCAATAAGATACATTACCTCAGCATAAGTAAATAAAAGGTCCCTGTCTGTAAATTTTCCAAAAAACAACAAAAAATAGAAGATTGAGAAAAGCTATTAGTAATTATCAATGCAGTGTTATAAAATTACAAAAACATATTTATATCAGGATTCAATACTTCAAAATTTCTAACAAATTTTCTTTCCTGAGTCTTTTTCTCCCTTCCCTTTCCACATTATACTCTACAGATATATTTAATACTAAATATTTTTGTGGATATCTAAATTATAATGTCACTTCTATTCTGAAGAAGGTCTAGGCACAATATAAGAGATATGATGCTCTTCTATTCATTCAGATTAAATTTTGTCCCTATAGTAGCCCTCTTACTTGTCTTCTGTATATACAGTGCTCCTGAGAAACTCTGAGTGTTTAAAATATTGGCATCTTGTTCTATCCTTCAGGGAAAAGGGGTATGGCAATCCAATTTTGTCTTTTGCTTTCCCATATTCCTTATACTCTATCTTTCCCATAAGTAATCCCTCTTCTACCCTCTTAGATGCACAACCTACATATTTTCTTTCCTTAACCCAGATAAATCCCATTTGTAGCTTTTTCAATCCCATAAGCTACAAAACCCATTCTACTGACACGTAGTCAAAACATATTCTGGTTCACCAATATGCAGTGACTCCATTCCTATCAGTTATCATTCTTACAACAAAAACACCTGGACTTAGCAGAACAAACAAGCACAGGAAAATTCTGAAAGGTGGAAAGAAGCCCGCAGACTGCCTGGAGACCTCAGGGCTTAAGGAAGACACGGTGCTGAGTCCACTGGGTTCCCTTCTTGCTCCATATACCCTAGAAGGATCACGGCAGAAACTGTCAAGCTGGACAACTGACACACACAGATCAAGAGAGCTCTAAGAAAAGCCTGTTCCCCCTAGCAAAAGGACCAGGTCAGGGTGACTTAACAACGGAACATCCTTCTGTCAGTACTTGCACTATTCCAATCAACAACAGCCAGAAAAACTGTATTACGATTTTATATGATGTTAACATTGAGGGAAATCAGGTAAAGGGTACTCAGGATCTTTCCATGCTCTTTCTTAGAACTGCATGTGAGCCTATGTTCTCCATACAAAAATTTTTTTTTTTAAGACTTTATTTATTTATTTGACAGAAACACAGCGAGAAAGGGAACACAAGCAGAGGGACCGAGAGAGGGAGAAGCAGGCTTCCCGCTGCAGGAAGCATGATGTGGGACTCGATCCTGGGTCTCCAGGATCATGACTGAGCCGAAAGCAGTTGCTCAACCAACTGAGCCACCCAGGCGTCCCTCCATACAAAATTTTAATATATTGTTTCTAGCTCTGTGCTGCCTTCAGATTAATGTATTATATATTAGTGTATTTATATTTCAACAGATATTTAGGTTTAGAATAACAGCTTAAAGAACACATAGAAGTTCTACCATTAACCCAAAAATCAGGGGAGTAAGACCCTTTTACACAGTGCCAGTTATTTCTGAAAGCCTGTGATTCGTTCATTCAGTGAACTTCTTATGAATTCATATCATATGCCTAACTCCAGAAGCACAGAAGTAACAGTGTGATGATTTTTATCTATTAAGCACTCACAAACCTGTGTTAAATACACATAGACACCAACATTATACTAATAGAATGATAAATACAAATGTGTGGAAGGAGAACACAGCCATGGAAACAAAACACAGCGATGGAATGACATGGGTGGCAGCTAATTCCACATATAGTTCATTCCAATTTGGCCAAAAAATATGTAGAGGACAGTAGGAGAAGGAAAGTAAGTGGGAAGTAGGGTAATTCAGGGAGAGAAATGAAACAAGAGAGACTTTGGACACAGAAACAGAGGGACTTGGAGGGAAGGGGGTGGAGGGATGGAAGAGCCTGGTGGTGGGTATTAGGGGCACCTATTGCATAGAGCACTGGGTGTGGGGAATGGGGAATGAATCTTGGAACACTGGGAAAAAAAATGTAAGTAACAATAAAAAAATAAATTAAAAAAATATATATGTACAGGGATACAGTTGATCCAATGACTCTTGCATACTCTTTCTGCTAAACTTACGCTGCACCCTAAGTAACCATTCAACAGAACCGCGCTGGTGCCTTGTGGCATTTTAAAATAGTACAGATATCACTGTGTTAGCAGTTTAGAGCTGTGTTCCTGCTCCATCCTAAAAATGCTTTATCACAGTATGAAGGGAAGTCTGTAAACCAAAAGCTGTCAATAGTCTTATCCTAAAACTGTCAAAATAATTTGGAAGACACTAACATTGAAGGTAATTATGAGAAAAACTAAAGTATATATTGCGAAAAAACCAAATACCCATAAATTTAATATCTAAAAACATTTTGAGTCAGATGTATTTGTGGATTTTTTTGTGTATTTACTC
The DNA here is from genome assembly GCA_004023965.1 of Spilogale gracilis. NCBI lineage: Eukaryota > Metazoa > Chordata > Mammalia > Carnivora > Mephitidae > Spilogale > Spilogale gracilis. The sequence continues at coordinate 17,407 of PITA01022919.1, read as the reverse complement.
GACCTTGTTTATATGAGTGATAAAAATAGAAGGCCAGATGAAGAGGTACAGAAGGTAAACTCTGGAAGGCTCTTCAGCCCAGGAGTTTCTGTCCCCTTGGAGTTTGGGATGTTTCAAAGTCCCGCCATGTGGAGGTGTTCACCAACCCAGAAACTCTCCAAACCCTAGGGGGTTTTGTGGAGGTTCTATAATGTAACAAAGATTGCTTAAATCATTGGCCATTAGAAATTGAATCAATTACTGTTTCCCCCACACCCCCTGAAAAAGTATTTGTGTGTGTTGGGCAGGTGGTGCTGGAAGTTCCAGTCCACTGATGACTACGTGGCTGGCTCCTCTGGCAACCAGCCCCCATCCTACAGTTGTCTGGAGACTCCTCAGCTAGGAGTCATCTCCTTAGCATACTAAAACACTCTTGGCTCTCCGGAGATTTCAAGGGTCTTAGAAGCTCTGTGCCAGGAACTAGGGCAGAGGCCAAATGAATATTTTTTTTAATTATATCACAACTGTAGTCCTATATTAAGACATTTTTAAAATTCATCTTTCAAGTTTCCTTTAATCTCTAGATACCTCCTCCATCCCTACTGTTTACTTACAGTTTGTTGGTTGAGGGATGCTTGCCCTGCAAAATTTTCCACAGTCTGGGCTCTGCTGATTGCATACTTATGGTAAAGTTTATCATGTTCTTCTGTCCTTATATTTCCTGAAAATTTGCAGCTGGTTCCAGAAAATGAATCAAATTTGGGTTAAGACCCTTTGGCCAGACTATAGGAAACACTTAATAACTAATATTTCTCTCTTTTTATTGTTAGTAGGGTTAGATGTTTAATGCTTTTATATGTTAAGTTACTGGAGTTGTTTAGTGGTGATTTTCCAATTTATTTAAACTAAAAAGAAAAAAAAATTTCACTCATTTCTCCCCCCTCACCTCTCCCACATTAAGTAAGAAAACCAACACACAAAGCACTCTTACTTTTGTAGATTCAAGTATTTTCAGTTTTCATGAAATTTATGCAGCCTCTATGTTCAATCAAATTTAACTCACTTCAATAACCGTTAGCTATTTTACATACTTTGTCCATATTATTCTATTCTTTATATCGGTAGCAATTTTCACTGAGGGCTAGATATTGTGAATGATACATTATGGAGTATCTGGATTTTAAGCAGGAAATTTCTGGTACTCAACTGACTGCCTTGAGTATTCAGTGAGTCCTCCCCATGTTAGCTCATGGAATTCTGACATCTACCAATTCTGTTTGAGCTCTGCAAATTTTTGAGATTACATTTCCCTAGTAGCTACTGTTTTTCTATATTTGTAGATTGTACACATATAAAACCAAAGATTCCAGGTATTCCTCCGTAGTTCAAGAATGTTTCTTGAGTACCTTCCTCTTATCTAGTACATCTTCCTGATCATTTCAGCTTCCTCAGATTCCCCAATACCCTGGTTCCTCATTTCAATAAATCTCCTATGTTCTGCTTGTATTTTCTGTTGCCATACTGTCTTCCAGAAATCCCCTCTATACCAAGACCCTGAACAAATATAAGTCTCCTGTATTTTTCTTTATTCATAAGGGACACATTTCTATAATTCCTATATTCTGGTATCTGGAAATAGTTGTGTCATATATTTTGTTTTCTTTTTGAGTGTTTTACATAAGGTGCTCTAGTCCTATACCAGTATCTCTGTCATCATCAGAGGCAGAAGTCTGTATTCCTTTTTAAGTGAGAGCTGACATGATTTGTTCCTGGATTGCATGTGAGAGATAAAGAGAAGTCAAGAATGACTATAAGACTTTTACCTTGGGGTGCCTGGATGGCTCAGTCATTGGGCATCTGTCTGCCTTCAGCTCAGGTCATGATCCTGGAGTCCCAGGATTGAACCCCACATCCAGCTTCTTGCTCTGTGGGAACCCTGCCTCCTCCCTCTCTCAGTCCCCTGCTTGTGTTCCTTCTCTAACTGTGTTTCTTTCTGTCAAATAAATAAATCTTTAGATCTTTAACAAAAACAAAATATTTTGTCCTTGTTTACCTAGAATGACGAAGTTACCATGACAGGGATAGGAATAGCCTTGGGAGGGGCAGGCTTTTTTTTGTTTCTATTGTGCAGAGAGGTATGGATACCAAAAACTGAACTTTCAGACTTTGTAGATTTGAAATATCTGTTAGAATTCATATAGATACACTGTGTAGGCATATAGATATTTAAGTATAAATTTCAGGAAAGAAATGTAGACTACAAAATTAATTTAGGACTTTTCAATCTGTGAAAAGGCCTTGGGACCAGAAAATATTTCCCAACTGATCTAATGTACATAGAAAAAGAGATGACAAGTAAGACCTCAGACCTTTGACCTAGTTGAACTCTCCTTAATGGAAAATGAGTTATCAGTTGAATCACTTTTAATGGAAAATGATTTTACTCTACCTTTTATATATATATATATATATATATATATATATATATATTTAGTTCAGTATAGTGGTAGAACTTTTTTGTTTGCCTTTGAACTTGGTGTTCAGAGGGACACCAAGAGGACAGTAATGGGAGAAAGAAATTAAGAGAGACTAGAGTAGGCCGAAAAGATTTTAAATAGTTGTTATTGAAAGAATGAGTTCAGATGTGTTTTCTTTATCATAATCATAAGGGGAAAAGCATTTTGCACTCTTTTATTTTTTTGTATGCCTGTCTGTGGTTAGCGCAGCACATCAAATAAGCTAATATTTACTGGACAAATGCCAGCACTAGGTGTTTATTCTAAGTGCTTTGTTATACTATATTTCATTGCAACAAGAGGACCCTTATTATGAGAGGTCCATTATTAGTGAACCACTAAGAAATAAACATTACCCATTAAAATGATAATGGCATATCATCAAATCTACAGTGCATCTCATTTTAAAAATGTCAATAAATAAAAATAATGCAATTTAGCATTTGAAATATCACAATTACACATTTTTTAAACCTCTGGTCAACTCTCTAAAGGAAGGAGAGGAAAAGACAGAAGAGAAGAAGAAATGTATAAGGCAAACTACACATGTGTTTGGAATAGTACATGTCATACAGGAGGTGCTCAACAAAATTTACTCATTAACTGAAGAAATGAATGGTTCACCTTCATATTTCTATCTTAAATAAGAGTTTATAAAGGGAGACTTCCTGGAAAATCTAAGGTGGGAGTAGTTATGAATTCAGTAAAAGATAACTCTTAGAACACATCAAGAAAAATAAAGTTATTCAGTTTCATTACATTTGGCTTCATATTGGTTTCAAGTTACTTCATACTATGGATAATGTTACTTTTAGGCTATGGACAAAAAATGATTTTTTGTTTGGTCCCATCCCAAACTAATGTTAGCATTTTAATAATTGAATTTGAAATTGCTTTCCTCTGTTTACTGTTGCAGTGGTGGTTATATCACATGACTATAAATCACTTAGGCAGTAATAAAAATACTTAGTATGTAGTATATAGTACTTAGTATATAGTATATAGTATATGGTATATACTTAGTATATAGTATATAGTGTATACTTAGTATATAATACTTAGTATTATACAAATACTTAGTATTATATAATACTTAGTATTATACAAATAAAAATACTTCTTAGTATTTATAATAACTAAGTATAATACTTAGTATTATACAAGCCCTATAGTATTATATAGTCTGTGCCCTTTGTGAGAATAAAGGTCATTTAATTTTTTTTTAGTTTGTGTGAGATTTTATGTAATTTTAAAGCAAATAGTTGTTTTATTACATACTACATACATTTGAGGGTATAAGAAATATATTTTTCTTTGCTGCACAAAATTCACTGCAAACTACATCTACATGGCTCTCTAAGAGCATTTCCACAATGACTGTCAAATGAATAGAAAACATTTTTCAAATTTTCAAGTGGAAGTGGAGGAGAAAGCAGGATGAAAGGTGATTGAGATCCCCCATTTAGTGACTTGGCAAGGTCATCTAATTAGCAGGTTGCAGAATTATGGACAGGACCCAGGATTTTCTTGTCTAAAAAAAGGCTGTAGATTAGTGTATTCAAGAAGAGGGGGAAGAAAATCTAATAGTCTAGATCATTTTATACCAGAAAACAATTGTAGAAAATTTAAGTCTTAAAACTCAGTTAGGTGTGTGTATGGTATCCAGCTGTAACACGTTCTACCATGGTCCACTACAACACCAGCTCTGGCACTCTTGGTGTTAGCAGTGAGTTCTTTTTCACACATAGTCATAAATTGGGAATAAAGTTCTAACCATTTCCTCTTTTCCAGAGTTAGAATGATACTGCATGTTTCTTCTTTTACTCTCCCCTCCCAGGGGTGGCTTAAAAGATGACAGCAATATTGCCAGGTAGAACCAATGTATGCTTGCCACTTTCTGTTTCCCTTAATTTCATACTTAGCAGTGTATCAACCATTTTGGGAAGAAGTTCTTTCTTAGCTCCCCTGGAAAGCACATGTGCACACACACACACACACACACACACACATACACACACACACATCACTAAACCTCTCTGAACATCCACCCACTGGGTCTTGGGACCCCTTGGCTGGGTTTATTTATAGCTAGGTATGCAGGCACTACTGCAGAAACACCCAGTGCCTGAGGTATCCCCCCCACTCTCAGCCGGCTTCCAACCTGCTGTAATCCAACAGGTTCAGGTCCTGTTCTCAAGGCCATGCAAGTTTTTACCTATGATAATTTACACGTAATCAATGGAAGAATTACATTTTGAATACAGTTTCTGGTAGTTAATGACTGAATGTGTTTCCCCAAAATTCACTTGTTGAAGTCCTAACTCCCAATGGGATAATACTTGGAGGTGGGGCCTTTGGAAGTTAATAAGGCTTAGATGAGGTCATGAGGGTACAGTCCTCAGTATGGGATTAGTGCCCACATAAGAAGAGACCGGAGAGTCTGCTTTCTGTTTTCTTTTTTTATCTACTCCCCCACCATTTGAGGATACAGCAAGAAAGCAGCAAGCCAGGAAGAGAGTCTTTATCCTATTCTAATAATGCTGACATTCTGACCTCAGATTTCCATCCAGAACTGTGAGAAATAAATGTCTGTTATTTAGGACATCTAACCCATGGCATTTGGTTATAGCAGTCTGTGCTACACACTGGTATTATATATATACACACAAACTCACACACACACATGCGCACACACACACACATTGGTATCATATATAAATGAATATATATGTGTGTATATATGATGTATGTGTTACATTTTTTACTTTTTAACATAGATTTTCAAGGGCCTGGTTTTTTTCATGAATCAAAAAATTTTAAATACCCTCTATTAAACATTTCCATTCAATATTATTGAGTTAGGGAACAGTTTATGAGTCCTCATCTAAAGCTGTTTTCTCCTGCTTAGTAAGACTTTTATAATCTGTGTTAGAAGTCAAGTGGTAGCTCCCTAAAATAATAAAGGTCATTCATCAATTATTGATTTCTAATTTAAACGTAAATAATAAAATTAGAAAAGAGTGGTCAACAAATAAATTGTTTTACATATTTCAATATACATATTTCACTATACAATATAACCTGTTACTATTACATATGAAAAGAACCTAGACACAGGGCAATATATTTCAAGGGCCACTATCACAGAAATTTTAACACTGAGGCAGTCTGTATTTTCTCCTCTGCAATTTTTCAGGTCACCAGATACAATAAGAGCTTGAGCTTTGACTATTTACACAAGAAGGATGAGGTATTAGGCAGAGTATTACTTCTTTACCTCACCCCCACATTCGTTAGTCACTAGAGAATATGAAAAACATAGTTAATTTCTTTTTGATTTATGAATATATAATCTAGTACAGAGATCTTGAAGTCTCTACATAAATCCAACCACAGCACAGCCTTATAAAAAACACTCAATTAGCTCTATTTCTACAACTTATTAAGTCCAAACCTGCAAGACAGGTTTGTAAAGGTATTTTTAAAAGCCATATGCTTTGAAAGAGTTGATGCTGGGGTGGGGAGGAGCAAGATGGCAGAGGAGTAGGAGACCTAAATATCATTGGGTCCCAGGAGTTCAGCTGGATGGTTATCAAACCAGTTGGCACACCTACAGACTCAACAGGAGATTGAAAAGAAGAGCAACAGTTCTAGGAACAGAAAAGTGTCCACTTTCTGGAAGGTAGGACAGGCAGAGAAGTGAATCAGAGTAATATTTGGGATGAAAGACCATGGGGGGAGGGGCTGACTTCCCGCCAGCAGGAGAGTAGTGCAGCACAAAATCAGAACTTTTAGAAATCTGCTCCACTGAGGGACATTGCCCCAGAGGCTAAGTACTGTCCCTCGCTGGGACATGTGGTCTCAGGACCCATGGGGTCACAAAAGGACACTGGGTGCCTGAGCATGGCAGAGCTCCCAATATTGGAGTGTGGAAGCCAGTGGCAGGGACTGAGCCAAGGAATGGGCTCTCAGCTCGGGTTTACCTTAAAACTGTGAACCTGGGGATGTCAGGCCACTGCTCTTCAAGCAAGGACCCCAGAAGTGACAGATCCAGGGAGATGCCCTCCTTCCTCCACTGGGAGGGGTAGCATGGGAGCATGCTGCAGAAATCTGCTGGGTTTGGAGACTTTAAATGGGGCTGGGTGCCAGAGAGAGAAACACTTGGTCACAGGCCCAGTGAGCACAGAGTACAACTAGAAACCAGGGAGATAGGCACAATTGACTGCTTTTCTCTGCAGGTGGACTGAGAAGTGGGGCCCCAGGCTCTCAGCTCCTCTGACCGGAGACTGGGAGGCCACGATCTTCATTCCCATTCTCAAAAACAGTGCAAAAAGCTTTCAGGAAACAAAAGCTATCAAGAGCCAACCCGAGCAGATTGCTTAGCCTAGCCTCTGGCAAGGGTGGGGCAGTTCCTCCTCAGGCAAGACATTTGAGAATCAATACAATAAGTCCCTCCCCCAGAAGATTAATGAGAATATCCAGCCAAGACAAGTTCACCCATCAATGAGGAATGCAGAGCTTCAGAGCTAGGATAATGTATTATGTAAAATTCATGGCTTTTTTCCCCATGATTCTTACCTTTTAAAAATATTTTTCAATTTTCATTGTTTTAGTCATACTCTATCCCTTCATTGTATTTAAGTTTATATTTGTACACATATAGGTTTTTCTTTCTTTAAAATTGTGAGATATAGTTTCCTCTAATACATAAAAATGTACCCTAAATCTAGCGTATGGCTTTGTTCTTTTCTCCAGCCTCATAACGTTCTTTCCTTTTTTTTTTTTAACCAACTTCTTATCTTACCAATTCCTTTTTTTAGAATCCTTTTTAATTTTCATCTTTACAGTCATATTCCATCCCTTCACCATTGTATTCTTATTTTTGTACATATATAAGTTTTTCCTTCTTTAAAATTTTGGGAGGCAGTTTCTTTTAACAGACCAAAATATACCCAAAGTCAAGTGTGTGGTTTTGTTCTATTCACCAGCCTAATCATATATATAGAGGGAGACAAATAGATATAAATGGATATAGATAGAAATATAGATTTCTTTTCCCCTTTCTTCACCATATTTCTCTGGGGTCATTGTTACTCTTTTAGTATTTTGTTCCCACATTTATCTATTATTATCTGGATAAAATGACAAGGGAGAAAAACTCACCTCCAAAAAAAGAACAAGATGGGGCGCCTGGGTGGCTCAGTTGGTTAAGCGACTGCTTTTGGCTCAGGTCAGGATCCTGGAGATCTGGGATTGAGCCCCACATCAGGCTTCCTGCTCGGCGGGAGGCCTTCTTCTCCCTCTTTCAGTCCCTCTGCTTGTGTTCCCTCTCTAGCTGTGTTTCTCTCTATCAAATAAATAAATAAAATCTTAAAAAAAAAAAAAGAACAAGAGGCAGTACCAATGGCTAGGGACCTAATCAATAGGGACATTAGTAATATGTGAGAACTAGACTTCAGAATGACAATTATCAAGTTGCCAGCTGGGCTCTAAAAAGGCATGAAAGATATTAGAGAATCCCTTTCTAGAGAAATAAAATCCTTTTCTGGAGAAATAAAAGAATTAAAATCTAACAAGTTGAAATCAAAAAAGCTATTTATGAGGTACAATAAAAAATGGAGGCTCCTACTTCTAGGATAAATGAGGCAGAAGAGAGAATTAGTGATCTAGAAGACCAAATGATGGAAAATATAGAAGCTGAGAAAAAGAAAGATAAACAGCTACTGGACCACTAGGGGAGAATTTGATAGATAAGTGATACCATAAGATAAAACAATGTTAGAATAATTTGGATCCCAGAAGAAAGAAAGGGACAGACAGTGTATTGGAGCAAATAATAGGAGAGAATTTCCTTAATTTGGAGAAGGGAACAAGCATCAAAATCCAGGAGGCAGAGAGAACCCTCCTCAAAATCAAGAAAAATGTGTTCACACCCCATCACCTAATAGTAAAACTTCCAAGTCTCAGTGACAAAGAGAAAATCCTGAAAGCAGCTCAGGAGAAGATGTCTGTAACCTACAATGTCAGAAATACTAGATTGGCAGCAGACCTATCCACAGAGACCTGGCAGGCCAGAAAGGACTGGCATGATGTGAGAGCACTAAGAAAGAAAAATATGCAGCCAAGAATACTATATCCAGCTAAGCTCTCATTGAAAATAAGAGAGATAAAAGTCCTCCAGGGGAAAAAATAACAACAACAACAACAACAACAACAACAAAAACATTAAAAGAATTTGCAAACACCAAACTAGCCCCACAGGAAATATTGAAAGCAGTCCTTTAAGCAAAGAGAGAGCCTAAAAGTAACAGACCAGAAAGGAACAGGTAATATACAGTAACAATCACCTTATAGGCAAGTCAATGGCACTAGATTCATATTTTTCAATAGGTACCCTGAATGTAAATGGGCTAAATGCCCCAATCAAAAGACACAGGGTATCAGAATGGATTTAAAAAAAAAAAAATCCTATTAACATGTTGTTCCAGAAACTCATTTTAGACAAAAAGACACCTCCAGATTGAAAGTGAGGGGCTGGAAAACAACTTACTATGCAAATGGACATCAAAAGAAAGCTGGGGTGGCAATCCTTATATCAGACAAATTAAATTTTAAGCCAAACACTATAATAAGAGATGAAGAAGGACACTATATCATACTTAAAGTGTCTGTCCAACAAGAAGGTCTAACAATTTTAAATATCCCTCTTAACATGGGAACAGCCAGTTATATAAACCAACTAAGAACTAAATCAAAGAAACGCATCAACAATAATATAATAAAAATAGGGTACTTTAATACCTCCTCACTAAAATGGACAGATCCTCCAAGCAAAAGATAAGCAAGTATATAAAGGCTTTAAATGACACCCTGGACTAGATGGACATCACAGATATATTCTGAACATTCCATCCCAAAACAACAGAATGCACATTTGTCTCTAGTGCACATGAAACATTCTCTAGAATAGATCACATCCTGGGTTACAAATAAGGTCTCAACCAATACCTAAGGACAGGGAACATTCCCTGCATATTTTCAGACCACAGGGCTTTGAAACTAGACCTCAACCACAAGAGGAAACTTAGAAAAAACCCTAATACATGGAGGCTAAAGAGTATTCTACTAAAGAATGAATAAGTCAGCCAGGGAATTAAAAAAGAATCAAAAAATTCATGAAAACACAACCATTCAAAATCTTTGGGACATGGTAAAGGCGGTCCTGAGAGGAAAATATATAGTTATACAAGCCTTTCTCAAGAAACAAGAAAGGTATCAAGTACACAACCTAGCCCCACACTTCAAGGAACTGGAGAAAGAATAGCAAAGAAACCCTAAACCCAGCAGGAGAAGAATAATAATGAATATCAGAGCAGAAATCAATGAAATAGAAGCCAAAAGAACAGTAGAACACATCAATGAAACTAAGAACTAGTTCTTTGAAAGAATTAACAAGATTGATAAACTCCTGGCCAGATTCATCGAAAAGAAAAAAGAAAGGTTTGGGGCGCCAGGTGGTTCAGTTGGTTAAGTGACTGCCTTCGGCTCAGGTCATGATCCTAGAGACCTGGGATCAAGCCCCACATTGGGCTCCCTGCTCAGTGGGAAGCCTGCTTCTCCCTCTCTCACTTCCCCTGTTTGTGTTCCCTTTCTTGCTGTGTTTCTCTCTGTCAAATAAATAAAATCTTAAAGAAGAGAGAGAGAAAGGATCCAAATTAATAAAATTATGAATGAAAGAGGAGAGACCACAACCAACATCAAAGAAATACAAACAATTAGAAGAACATATTATGAGCAGGTATATACCAGCAAATTTGACAATTTGGAAGAAATGGATGCATTCCTAGAGACATAAAAACAACCAAAACTGAACCAGGAAGAAAAGAACATGAATAGACACATAACCAGTAAGGAGATTGAAGCAGGCATCAAAAATCTCCCAACAAACAAGAGTCCAGGACCAGACAGCTTCCTGAGGGAATGCTACTAAACATTCAAGAAGAATTAATACCTATTCTTCTGTAACTATTACAAAAACTTGAAAAGGAAGAAAAACTTCTGAACTCATTTTATAAGGGCAGCATTATCTTGTTCCCAAAATCAAAGACCCCATCAAAAATGAGAATTATATACCAATGTTTTTGATGAACACAGACACAAAAATTCTCACCAAATACTAGCCAGTAGGATCCAACAGTACATTATAAAGATTACTCACTATGACTAAGAGGGATTTATTCTGGGCTGCAAGGTTGGTTCAACATCTGTAAATCAATCAATGTGATACAGTACATTAGTAAGAGAGAACAACACCATATGGTACTCTCAATAGATGCAAAAAAGCATTTGAAAAAGTACAGCATCTTTTCTTGATCAAAACTCTTCAGTGTAGGGATAAAGGGTACATATCTCAATATCATAATGTCATCTATGAAAAACCCAAAGTGATATCATTCTCAATGGGGAAAAACTGAGAGCTTTTCCCCTAAGACCAGGAGCATGGCAGACCTGTCCACTATGACCGCTGCTATTCAACATAGTACTAGAAGTCCTAGCCTCAGCAATCAGACAACAAAAAGAAGTAAAAGGATTTGAATCAACAAAGAAGTCAAACTCTCACTCTTTGCAAACAATATGATACTTTATGTGAAAAACCCAAAAGACTCCACTCCAAAACTGTTAGAACTCATACAGGAATTCAGTAAAGTGTCAGGATATAAAATCAATGCACAGAAATCAGTTGCATTTCTATACACCAACAACGACACAGAAAAAGGATAAATTAAGGAGTCAATCTCATTTACAATTGCACCCAAAAACATAAGATACCTAGAAATAAGTCTAACCAAAGAGGCAAAGAATATGTACTCAAAAAAACTATAAAGTACTCATGAAAGAATTTGAGGAAGAAACAAAGAAATGGAAAAATGTTCCATGCTCACGGATTGGAAGAACAAATATTGTGAAAATGTCTATGCCACCTAGAGCAATATACACATTTAATGCAATCCATATCAAAATACCTTCAATGTTTTTCTAAGAAATGGAACAAATAATTCTATTTATATGGAACCAGAAAAGACCCCAAATAGCCAGAGGAATGTTGAAAAAGAAAACCAAAGTTGGCAGCATCACAATTCCAGACTTCAAGCTCTATTACAAAGTTGTCATCATCAAGACAGTATGGTACTGGCAAACAACAACAACAACAACAACAACAACAACAACAACAAAAACAACCAACCAAACAAACAAAAAAACAGACATATAGTTCAATGGAACAGAACGAAGAGCCCAGAAATGGACCCTCCACTCTATGGTCAACTCATCTTCAACAGAGCAGGGAAGTATGTCCAATGGAAAAAAGACAGTATTTTCAACAAATGGTGTTGGGAAGGTTGGATAGCCACATGCAGAAGAATGACACTGGACCATTTTCTTACACCACACACAAAAATAGACCCAAAATGGATGAAAAATCTAAGTGTGATACAGGAATCCATCAAAATCATTGAGGAGAACACAGGCAGCAACCTCTTCAACCTCAGCTGCAGCGATTTCTTCATAGAAGCATTGCCAAAGGCAAGGGAAGAAAGGGAAAAAAATGAAATATTGGGCTTCAACAAGATCTAAAGCTTTTGCACAGCAAAGAAGACATCCAGATGGCTAACAGACACATGAAAAAGTGCTCAGCATCCCTAGCATCAGGAAAATATACATCAAAACCACAGTGAGATACCACCTTTTACCAGTCAGAATGGCTAAAATTAACAAGTCAGGAAACAGTAGATATTAGTGAGAATGTGGGGAAAGGGCAATCCTCCAACACTATTGGTAAGAATGCAATCTGGTGCAGCCATTCTGGAAAACAGTATGGAGGTTCCTCAAAAAGTTGAAAATAGTCCTATCTTATGATCCAATAATTGCACTACTGGGTATTTACGCTAAAGATACAAATGTAGTGATCTGAAGGGGCACATTTTTATAGCAGCAGTGTCCACAACAGCCAAACTATGGAAAGAACCTAGATTTCTATCAACAGATGAATGAATAAAGAAGATGTGGTATATGCATATGCAATGGAATATTATGGAGCCATCAAAAAGAATGAAATCCTGCCATTTGCAACGACATGGATGGAACTGAGGGGATTATGCTACGTGAAATGACTCAGTCAGAGAAAGACAATTATCATATGATCTCTCTGAGATGAGGAATTTGAGAGGCATGACTGGGGGTTGTGGGGAGTTTTAAGGGTTAAGGAGGGGAAAAAAATGAAACAAGTTGTCAATGAGGAGGGAGACAAACCATAAGTGTCGGGGATGGTGCGTAATCCGCCCCTCCTGCCATGCCCAAGCCACCAGAAATTTTGGTGGAGGTATCAGTGAATGTGAATGAAAGTCCCTCCGGGCTCCCCACCCACCTAGAATCCGGAAAGCCACGTACCCTGTGGGTCGGGGCAATATGTCCTTTGTGTGCTTATCCAAGACAAATTGTTCATTTAATCCTCCTGTTAATCATATCTCTGTATCTCTTATCTGTATTCCTTGCTCCCTCTGCCTCAATGGTCTTGGCTTCTGTGGATTTAAGTAATCACTCTGCACCCTAAGGTGATGTGAGTCTATTCATAAACTTCCCTTTTTTCCTGACCTTTACTTATACTATGTGTTTATAACACTTTATAGCAGAAATCAGTAGTTGATAATTATAATCTGCATAGATACACTTTGATTGAGACTCTATCAATACCAATATACTAAATAGTTTAAATGTAATATACTTAATAGTTTAAATGTAGTTACTTAAAGTTTCCACAACCACCCATTCACCTTTTGCCTGTGTGACCACTCTCTGCCTTGCATGGCCAGAGGAGAAAGCATTCCATTGAGATAAGATAGACAGAACCAACTGTTTGCCTAAAGCTAAATTGAAGTGACTTATCATACACCCTTTCCTCGAGATGATCTGTAACTAAAAAGCTTTAAATAAAGAACCCTGAAGACACAGCTTTCAGGAGATCCCCACACCACTCTTCAAGTCTGGTCTCCTCATATTGCCAACTCCGTCACCACCTTCTGGGAACCCTGACTATTGCAGGGGCCAGCTCCTGGCACATAGAGACTCTTAAGCTCAGGAAACAAACTGAGGGTTGCTGGGGTAGTGGGGGGATAGGGTTGCTAGGGTTATGGAGAAAAAAAACATAGATGTTGCACAATTGCTACACTGACTGAATTCCTATAATACAGAATTTCTATTAAAAACGTTATATACCATACTTTCTATTAATCTATAGAAAGCACTCAGGGAAATTACCAACAGCTTAATGATGACTGACATGTATTATTTTTTTAATTGGGGTAACTTACATCTTTTTTTTTCTTTAACTATTCACATGTATTTTTATATCACAATGATAAAACAAACTCATATCCTTTTAGATATACCATACCATAAAAATGATATGGATGAATGTGTTACCAATCTTGAAAAGAGAGGAAACATTTGTCCAAATAGAATATAAATAAGATCTTCAAATTCCTCTCACATACAGAAAAAAAATTAAACTACCATATCATCCAGCAATTCAACTTCTGGAAATATATCCAAAAGAAATGAAACACTGTGTTGAAAGATATCTGCATCCCCATGTTGATAGCAATATTACTTATAACCAAAAAGTTGAAACAGCCTAAGCATCTATCCGTGAATAAGTGAATAAATAAATAAATTATGGTGTATATATGCATACACAATGGAATATTATGCAATTATAAAAAAGAAGGAAATCCTGTCATTTGCAACAAGATGAATGGAACTTCAGGGCATTATGCTAAGTGAATTAAGTCAGATAGAGAAAGACAAATACTCATCAACAAAACAAAAAGACAATCAAATGAATGGGAGATGATATTTGGAAACCATATATCTAATAAGGGGTTAGTATCCAAATTACATAAAGAACTCACACTATTTAATATAAAAACATGTAATAGTGGGCAGAGAACATGAATAGACTTTTCCAAAGAAGACACACAGATGGCCAACAGGTATATGAAAAAATGCTCAACATCACTAATTATCAAAACTAAATCAAAACCATGAGATTTTAGTTCACACTGTCAGATTGACTATTAACAAAAAGACAAAAATCACCAGCATTAGTGAGTATATGAAGAAAAGGGAAACCTTGAGCACTGTTGGAAGGAATGTAAATTTGTACAACCATTGTGGAAAATGGTATGGAAGCTCCTCAAAATTAAAAATAGAACTATCATGATCAAGCAATGCCACTTTTGGATATTTATCCAAAGAAAACAAAAACATTTATTCAAAAAGATATATGTACATTGGAGTATAATTTACAGAAGATAAGATATAAAAGTAATCTAAGTGGCCACTGATAAATGAATAAAAAATGATATATGTATGTATATATGTGTATATATATGTGTGTATATAGACACACACCTAATTTATTGAACATACCTCATTTTACTGTGCTATCTTTACTGCACTTTGCAGTATTCCCTTTTCCACAGATTGAAGGTTTATGGCAATCCTGCATTGAGCAAGTTTATCATCAGCACCATTTACCAATAGCATTTACTCACTCCATGTTTGTGTTACATTTTGGTAATTCTTGTAATATTTCATATTTTTCATTATTATATTTGTTATAGTGATCTATGATCAATGATTATGACTTGCTGAAAGCTCAAATGATAACATTTTTAGCAATAAATTTTTAATTAAGCTATGTACGTTGTTTTTTAAGAAATAATGATATTACACACTTAATAGTCCAAAGTTTAAAAATAGCTTTTATATAGATTGGAAACCAGAAAGATAAATTTGACTCACTTTATTGTGATGTTCATTTTATTGCAGTGGTCTGGACCTGACCCTGCAGTGTTTCTAAGATATACCTGTGCAATGGAATATTACTCAGCCATAAAGGAGAAAGAAATCTTGCCATTTATGAAGGGACTTAAAGGGCATAAAGCTAAGTGAAATAAATCAGAGAATGATAAATACTTACATGTAGAATCTAACCAATGGGACAAACAAACAAAATAAAACAAACTTAGCTACAGGGAACAAAATGTGGATTACCACAGCAGGGAGAGGATGTGGGTGGGAAAAATATATGAAGGGAATTAAATAGTACAAAATTCTAGGGAAGAACAAAAAAAGAAAGGAGAGATAGAAAGGACAAATGCTGTATATTCTCATGTGTGTTGGAAATGTAAAAATAGTTAAATTATCAATAGATAGATGAAAGGAATTCATAAAACCATATCAGATTTGCAACTACCAGAAATGGGGGTGGATTTGGGGGGAAATGGAGAAAGGTGGCCAAAGGTACAAATTTTCCATTACAAGTCTGAGGGATGTAACGTACAAATGGATGAAGATAGTTAACTTCATTCAATACAAGTTGTTGAGCATAAATCCCAAGAGTTCTCATCACAAGAAAAAAGCATATTTTTGTACCTATTCAAGATAATCAATGTCAAGAAGCACAGATTAAACTAGGAAAATATATTTTTTTAAAAAACATAATTAGTGAAGTGTTGCTATCCATGATATATATGAAGTTCATAGAAATTAGTAAGAAACATTAAATTCTACATAAAATAAGAAGATGCATAAGGAAACAATGTGGAGAACAAATAAAATTGGCCAATTAACTTAGAAATATATAGCGGTTAATAGTGAAACTAATGTACATTTTAAGTATTTTGCTTATCACATTTGCTAAGAGTTGTAAATATGTACTGGAAATATATCATAGTTTTCAAACAAATTATGTTTAAGCATAAACTAGTATTATTTTTGCAAGATGTATTTAGGCACAATTATAATTCTGTTTGTTTGCCATATAGTTTGACCCAGAATTTACATTTTTAGGAATTTATCTTAAGACCACCAAACATGTGGAATAATTAGTGTATTCCATATGTTTATTTCAGCATTAATCATACTAATTGGAAGATAATATTAAAAATCTCATGGAAGGGAGTTCAAGATGGCAGAAGGCCAGGTGACTGCATGTCGGGGAGTTCCCTGAAGAAAGCTGAATTCCAGCAAAAAAAAACACTACAGGACCACTGTGAACACCCATGAAATCAGCCTGAAATGTGATATTTCGCACTTTTGGATCACCACGGGAGACAAGGACCATCGGCAAAAAGGTAGAAACAAGTAAGAGGGACCAGAGGCTTGCCCCCAGAGACAGGGGAGTGGGGGAGGAAGTCCGCAGAACTGAAACATTGAAAGCAAATTCCCCAAAACGAAAGTGCTCTGTGAGTGAGGAATAACAGCAGATTACGGCCTGAATCAGGGCGAGACAGAAACGGGAACACAGCGGAGCCCGCTGGCAAGGAGAGGAGACTTTTTAAAATTTTTTTTTCCGCTGCTGGCACCGCCACCGCCGCCGCCACCCCCACAGCTGCTGCGAGAGGGGCGGGCATGGATTCTATTTTTACGCCGCTGCCCTTCTCTCCCATTTCTCTCCACCCCGTGGGCCGCGCAGACCCCCCCAGGGAAGGTGATTTTACAGACTTGCGTGGGACCGTAGAGGCCCCAGGTCCCGGGGCACAGACAAGGTCGCGCGATCCAAAAGGAGTTGTGGCTTTGAGGTGCGGGAGTGAAGCGACAAGCGGGGGCGGGGGCAGAAATCAATACAACGTCTGCACCAGCCCGGCTGTGACAGGCTGCCAACCGGGAGGCGGGAAAGAGCCCCTCCTTGTGTAGAGGCTCGCTCTGAGAGGGAGGTCTGGGCGCAGACATCCTGCTCCGACTTGACTTCCTCAACTGCTGAAAAAAGACGCAAAAGAACAACGCTCCGGTACCAGAGAATTGTAACCTGATGAGTTGGTTACCATGGAGACCAGCCTCTAGCAAGGGGG
>PITA01022918.1:0-29319 GCA_004023965.1 Spilogale gracilis | reverse complement strand
GGGGGGATGGGAGAGCCTGGTGGTGGGTACTGAGGGCACCTGTTGCATGGAGCACTGGGTGTGGGGAATGGGGAATGAATCTTGGAACACTGGAAAAAAAATATAAGTAACAATAGAAAGAAGGAAGGAAGGAAGGAAGGAAGGAAGGGAGGGAGGGAGGGAGGGAGGGAAGGGAAAGAAAAAGAGAAAGAAAAAGAAAGAAAGAGAGAAAGAATTTTTTATGTGTTTTGTCTTTGTCGCTACGAGTTCTTTATATGTTTTTCTTTCTTTTGTCCCTTAGAATTAGGATCTGTAAGTGTTAGCTAGACATGTGGCCATTGAGAATAAGAATCCTATATCCTAAACTTCCCATGCATCCATGTGATCAGGTCTAATGAGATGCTGATGAAAATTCTCCTTAAAAAAGGAAAAGGGTGTGTCATCCACTTTACTCTCCCAGATGGCTTGGCATCCTGGGGCTGGCACTGGGCCAGACATCTCAGAATCTGATATGGAAGCCACATGCAAAGGATAATAGAAAAGCAGTGGAAAGGACCATGACTCCTTGATACTGTGTCTCACTCAATAGCCCTAAACCAGCTCTTTCTAGGCTGATTTTACCTCAGAAAAATTAATTTCTGTTGTGCTCATATCTTTGTTACTTGGGGGTTTTGTTCTCTTAAATCCAACCCAATCCTATCTAATATACTTTTGGAGGGCAGAGAATCTTCCGGTAAGTATGAATACTCCTAACATTTAAAAAGTACCTAATAGACATCAGATTGCTTCATGGTGATTAAAGATTTCCAAATATGTCCAAGGCCTAAAATCATACTAAGCCTATGATACATAAATCCAAAATTGTAGTGTACTTGAAACCCTCAGATGACAGTTTATTAACCCAAAGTTTATTTTGCAGTCACTTCAGCCACTTCTTTCAAGTCAACACATAGTAGAGTTGATACAAAATGGTATTATATATACAGTGCTGGGCACACTCCCGGTGCTGACAGAAAAAGGAAAAGCTACTTTAAAGAAAGGTCCCTTTTCTAAATTTATGTCATCTATTATTATAGCAAGCTTAACTGGTACTATTATAGTAAAAGAATGTGTCAGCAATTACTATACAAATCCAGATTCTAATAGTCGTGCACACTCTTGTTCACTTAATTGAGGTTATTGTGATATAGCATTTCAAAAGGAATCTTCTGAAAGTTAGTACAAACCAACTCAAGAGGGAAGTCTGTCTAACAGATACCTTCCAATAAAAGCTATCAGTGATGCAGAGCTGAAATGCCAAACAAGAAAAGAAAATACACCATCAAGTTATTAAAGAACCAGACCTGTGCAGCTGTGTTCCTTTTGTCCTGGAAGTGTTGTCTAATGTAGTACTTTCTCAGAATAGATGAGAATCTTGTAAAATAAGGTGGAAAAATTATTCCTGTTTGGTTATTCTTTCTTTTACTTACTGACTCCATCCTTTAATAACTATTTTCCAAGCCCCTGGGCTAGGCACTAGTGTCACCTCCGGTGATACAGGAATAAATAACATTGACAAAAATCATGCCTGCCTGGAACTTACTTTCTTAGGGAGGAAGTCGGACAATAACCAAAAGCAACCGAAAAACTGAGATGTTTAGAGGGTGGTTAAGGTTAACAAGATAATGAGATTGAAAGTGATCGCAGACAAAGGAAGGTCAGGTCAGATGTCAGAGGATGTGTGATTTGAGCTGAGACCTCGTGACAAGATACGCTAGTCTCATGGGAATTTGGGTGAAGAGAGGACACAGGCAGCTGAAGAAGGACATGCATAGTCTTTGAAGCTGTAACAGGCTGCACAGAGTTCAGACACTGGAGATAACTTCAAAGCTTGTGGAGCATAAAGAAAAAAGCAGAATGGTGGGTGCTGCCATCGGGGCAGTGGGCAAGACTGGATCATGTAAGACCTTGAGGGCCATCATCAGGTGTTTGGATTCTATTCTCATTTCTTTTCAGAATGAGAGGCAGTGGAAGTAACAATTTTATGTTAGAGACCTGTTTTTCTTTAGTTGTGTATAATGTTCAACTAAAACTCAGAGTTTTAGAATGTAAACTCCCTGAGTTCTCATATCTATTTAAGTGACCATCATTATCAGAAGTTGTCTGGTATTGTATATACAAGTGCTCATGTTAATAGAAATATGGAGACTGAAGAAGTTATGGGTTCTTGTGATCTAGGATAAATCACAAATTTGACTCTGGATGAGCCTCCTTTTGTCCTACTGAAAACATGCAGAAATAGTAAACTCAGCCTTACCTTCCGATAATATATTAAGTTGATTAAACATTGATCTGTAATTCTAGATCAGTCATTCCTTATTTAATAATTTTCAGATTTTCTTTTTCCTATTTATTACTCTGTATATCTGTTTCTTAAAACATATCTTTGAAATGCCATAGTAAACAGAATTCTAAGTACATAGAGAAGAGTGGGCATGTGGGGATAGTAACATCTCATTGTATGTTTGTGAAAACCTTCTTAAATTGTTTGCAAAGTATATATAATCTGCTCATTGAACTTATAATATGAAATTAAGACTCTGTTTTGTCTGCAGGATCTCAGTCAGAAACAATAAATACACACTCAATGTGGTCTGCTCCTATAAGGAGCAGAGACATGAGCAATCAGTTCCCTCCTGTATACAGACCCCTGCCTCTGCCTCAGAATCATTTTCATCATGGTGTCCTAGGCAGCTGCTACTCACCAGTGAGTTGTCAAGAGAAACTAGCCCATCAGTTGTCTTAAACCAATAAGGAATAAAGAAGATGTGTCCTTTCTAGGCATAAGAATTCCCTACTTATCTTTCAAAATATAAAAATTAATTTTCAAAATATGGACCCAAGGGACTTAGATAAAGGTAAATGAAATAAATGTTTGACATGTGTGAGATGTTCTCACATATGGCATAAATGATTAGATTCCATATTTTTCCTTGAAAGTTAAATGGTACTATTTTACTCTCAAAGGTCGAAAAAGGTTTTACTCCCAAATGGGAGCCTCTCCACTCCTGTTCATAGTAGTATCTGGACTCTTATTTTAAGGGAACATACAAATAGAAATACCTATACACACATACACCTCCCTCAAACTTATTTGTTATGACTTTAAGTCAGAACTTTATTGCTTTTGTCCAAATACCTTTATAAGACTTAGAAATACTAAGAATGCTGTGATCTTTATAATAAGTTCTAACAAGGAGAGGAGGAGGTGAGAAAAAAAGGCCATGGATTCAGTTGGAGAATTAAAAAAAAAAAACCCTAAGGTTTTAAATGTGTAATATTTACATAAAATATTAAAGAATTCTTTTTTATAATTCTAGCATAAGTCTTTGGGCATAAATGTCTTCTACCCTTTGTGTGGTTTCTCTTAAAGAGAAATAAAATGTTGGGATAAAGGGACACCTGGGTGTCTCAGATGGTTAAGAGTCTTCCTTCAGCTCAGGTCATGGTCACCAGGTGCTGGGATGGTGCCCCATATTGGGATCCCAATGAGCCCAGTGAAGAGTCTGCTTCTCCATCTCCCTTTGACTCTCCCTCTGCTTGTATACACTGTCCATCTCTGTGTCTCTCTCTTTCTCTGCCAAATGAATAAATAAAATCTTTTAAAAAATTGGGTAAAAAAAATTGGGGTGATAACCCATGATAATTTCATTCTTACAGTGTTTTTTTTTTCTATTGAGAGATATAAACCCTTTTAATTTATATAACTTTTTTATGATGT
Organism: Spilogale gracilis; assembly: GCA_004023965.1. Classification (NCBI taxonomy): domain Eukaryota; kingdom Metazoa; phylum Chordata; class Mammalia; order Carnivora; family Mephitidae; genus Spilogale; species Spilogale gracilis. Next base: position 25,580 of record PITA01022918.1, on the reverse strand, counting down.
AAAAAAAGTTTTGGAGGGAAAGTTCAAACACATACAAAGGTAAACAATGCAACAAACCCATCACACAACTTCAGTAGCCATCGACCTATGGAAACTTTTTTTATTACAAAGTTTTTTGATTTGATTCTGTATAGTTAACATACAGTGTTATATTAATTTCAAGTATATAGTACAGTGATTCACCAATTCTGTACATTGCTCAGTGCTCATGACAAGTGTTCTCTTAATTCCCCAACACCTATTTCACACCCCTCTACCTCCCCTCTAGTAACCATCTTTTTTTTCCTTTGCTCATTTGTTTTATTTCTTAAAATTTCACATATGACTGTAATCACATGGTATTTGTCTTTCTCTGACTGACATATTTCACTTAGCATTATACTCTCTAGCTCCAGCCATGTCATGGGGATGGTTTAAGATTTCTTTTTTTTAATGGATTAATAAAATCCCTGTGTGTGTGAGTGAGTGAGTGTGTGTGTGTCCACATCTTTATCTGTTTGTCTGTTGGTGGGCATTTGGGCTGCTTCCAAAATTTGGTTGTTGTAATTAATGTTGCTGTAAGCATAGTGATGCAGATGTCCCTTTGAATTAGTGTTTTGTATTTTGGGGGTAAATACCTAGTGGTGCAATTACTGGATCCATAGAGTAGTTCTATTTCTAACTTTTTGAGCAACCTCCATACTGTTTTCACAGTGACTTGCATCAGTTTGCATTCCCATGGAAAGTGCAAGAGAATTCATTTTTCTCCACATCCTCACCAATACTTGTTGTTTCTTGTGTTTTTAATTTTAGCCATTCTGACAGGTGTAAGGGGCTACCTCATTGTGGTTTTGATTTGCATTTCCTTGATAATAGATAATATTGAGCATCTTTTCTTGTGTCTATTGGCCTTCTGTAGGTCTTAGGAGAAATATCTGTTCATGTCTTCTGCCTATTTTTAATTAGATGATTTGTTTTTTGGGCATTGAATTGTATAAGGTCTTTATATATTTTGGATATTGACCCCTTTATCAGATATGTCATTTGCAGATATCTTTTCCCATTCTGTAGGTTACCTTTTAGTTTTGTTGATTGTTTCCTTCACTGGACAGAAGCTTTTTATTTTGATGTAGTCCCAGTAGTTTATATTTGCTTTTGTTTCTCTTGGCTCAGGAGACCTACCTAGAAAAATGTTACTATAGGTGATGTTGGAGAAATTTCTGCCAGTGTTCTCTTCTAGGATTTTTATGGTTTCAGAGTTCACATTTAGGTCCTTCATCCATTTTGAGTTTATTTTTGCCTGTAGTGTAAGAAAGTGGTCCAGTTTCATTCTTTTGCCTGTAGCTCTCCAGTTTTCCCAACATCTTTGTAGAAGAGACTTTTTCCCATTGCATATTCTGACCTCCTTTGTAGAAGATTAATTGACCATATAATTGTGGATTTATTTCTGGGTTTTCTTTCTGCTCTATTGATCTGTATGTCTATTATTGTATCATAGGATAGCATACTGTGTGTCTTTTATTGTTCCATCCTGTCAGTACCATACCATTTTGATTACTACAGCTTTGTAATATAACTTGAAGTCTGGAATTGTGATACCTCCAGTTGTGTTTGTTTGTTTGTTTGTTTGTTTGTTTTATAAGATTGCTTGGAGTTTATAGGGTCTTTTGTTTGCTTTAGTTCTATGAAAAATGTTGCTGGTATTTTGGTAGGAATTGCTTATATGTGTAGACTATTTTGGGTAGTATAGACATTTTAACAAAATTCATTCTTCCAATCCATAAACATGGGATATCTTTCCATTTCTTTGTATTATCTTTAGTTTCTTTCATCAGTGTTTTACAGTTTTCAGAGTACAGCTATTTCACCTCTTTGGCTAAGTTTATTCCTAGGTATTTTATTACTTTTGGTACAATTGTAAATGGATTGCTTTCCTAATTTCTTTTTCTGATGCTTTGTTATTAATGTATAGAAATGTAGAATATTTTTGCACTTTGATTTTATATCCTGCTACCTTAATGAATTCATGTATCAGTTTTAGTAGTTTCCTTGGGATTTTTCTATGTATAGTATCCTGTCATATGCAAACAGTGAAAGTTTTACTTCTTATTTCTCTATTTGGATACCTTTTATTTCTTTTAGTTGTCTGATTGCTGTGGCTAGAACTTCCAGTGCTATGTTGAATAGAAGTGGTGAGAGTGAACATCCTTGTCTTATTCCTGACCTTAGGTTTCTCTCCTACTATATTCCCTGTGAGTTTTTCATATATGGTCTTTATTATGTTAAAATATGTTCCCTCTAAACCTACTTTGTGTACAGTTTTTATCATGAGTGGATATTATGATCACATTACTGAGTACTTATGCCAAAGATACAGATGTAGTGAAAAGAAGGCCCATATGCACCCCCATGATTATAGCAGCAATGTCCACAATAGCCAAACTGTAGGAAGAGCAGAGTTGCCTTTCATCAGATAACTGGATAAAGATGTGGTCCATATACACACTGGAATACTGTTCAGCCATCAGAAAGGATGAATACCTGGCTTTTGCCTTAATATGGATGGAACTAGAGGAGATTATGCTGAGTGAAATATTAGGAGAAGGAAGTGAGAAATGAAAGGGGGGGTCAGAGAGGGAGATGAACCATGAAAGACTGTGGACTCTCGAGAAACAAACTGAGGGTTTTAGAGGGGAGGAGGTGAGGCAATGAGTGAACCCAGTGATGGGTATTAAGGAGGGCACATATTGCATGGAGCAGTGGGTGTAATGAATTTTAGAGAACTGCATCAAAAACTAATGATGTAGTGTGTGGTGACTAACATAACAATAAAAATTTTTTTAAAAAAGATAATTTACTGAGGTACTAGAGGAAAAATAGTTATTTCAATTTAAAAAATAAGTGGATGTTGTGCTTCGTCAGATGTTTTTTTCTACATCTATTAAAATTATATGGTTTTATCCTATCTCTTATTGATGCAGTGTATCACATTGATTGATTTGTGAATATCAAACAACACTTACATCCCAGGAATAAATTCCACTTAATTATGGTGAATGATTTTTTTAAATGTATTGTTTGATTCAGTTTGCTAGTACTTTATTGAGGATTTTGCATCTATGTTCATCAGAGATACTGGCCTGTACTCTCTTTTGGTGGTGTCTTTATCTGGTTTGGCTATTAGGGTAATAGTGGCCTCATGGAGTGTATCTGGAAGTATCCCTTCTTGTTCTATTTCTTGGAGTATTTTCAGAAGAATAGGTATTGACTCTTCTTTAAATATTTCTTAGAATTTACCTATGTAGCCATCTTGTCCTGGACTTTGGTTTGTTGAGAGTTTCTTGGTTATTGATTCATCCTCCTTGCTGGAATCAGTCTTCAAATTTTCTGTTTCTTCTCAGTTTTGGTAGGTTATGTTTCTAGGAATTTATCCATTTCATCTAGGTTTTCTAATTTGTTGGCATATAGTTTTTCATATTTCTTAAAGTTGTTTTTATTTCTGTGGTGTTGATTGTCATTTCTCCTCTTTCATTTGTGATTTTGTCTTAATCCTTTCTCTCTCTCTTTTTTTAAATGAGTCTGGCTTAGAGGTTTATCAGTTTTGTTGATCTTTTCAAAGAACCAGCTCCTGGTTTATTGATCTGTTTTATTGTTTTTATTTCTTCTCTAATCTTTATTATTTCCTTTCTTCTGCTGGTTTTGGATTTTGTTTATTCTTATTTTTGTGGCTCCATTAGGTATAAGGTTAGGTTGAAACTTTTCTTTCCTCTTGAGGTAGGCCTGTATTGCTATAACCTTTTCTCTTAAAACTGCCTTTGCTGCATCCCATAGATTTTTGGCCCTTGTGTTTTTATTTTCATTTGTTTGAATGTAATTTTTATTTGTTTTTTTATTTCTTTTTTGATATATTCATTGTTTGGTAGCATGTAATTTAATCTCTGTGTATTTCTGGTCTCCAGACTTTTTTGGTGATTTATTTCTAGTTTCATAGTGTTATGATCAGAAAAGATGCAAGGTATGACTTCGATCTTTTTGCATTTGTTGAGTCTTGTTTTGTGGCCTAATATGTGATTATGTCCCCTTGAAAAGAATGTATATTCTCCTGCTTTCGGATGGAATGTTGTGAGTATATTTGTAAAATCCGTCTGGTCCAGTGTGTCATTCAATCCCATTGTTTCCTTGTTGATTTTCTGTTTGGATGATCTGTCCATTGATGAAAGTGGAGTACTAAAGTCCCTACTATTATTGTATTACTATTGATTCGTCTCTTTAGGTTTGTTATTATCTGTTTTATGCATTTGGTTGCTTCCATGTTGGATGCAGAAATTTATAATTGGTACATTTCCTTGTTGGATTGTCCTCTTTACTGTTATATGGTGTTTTTGTTTCTTGTTACAGTCTTTGTTTTAAAGTCCTTTTGGTTCAATAGAAGTATTGCTACCCTAGCTTTCTTTTAACATCTATTTGCATGATATGTATTTCTCCATCCCCTCACTTTCAGTCTGAAGGTGTTTTAGTCTGAAATGAATCTCTTATAGGCAGCATATAGGTGGTTCTTGTTTTGGGGTTTTTTTTTTTTAATACACTCTGTCACCTTGTGTCTTTTAATTGGAGCACTTAATCCATTTATATTCAAAGTAATTATTGATACATATGTATGTATTACCATTTTGTTATTTGTTTTGTGGTTATTTTTGTAGTTTTTGTTGGATTCTTTCTTGTATGCTTTCATGGTTTGTTAGCTTTCCTTGGTGATATACTTTTCTTTTCTTTTTATTCTTTACATACCTATTACTGGTTTTTGATTTGTGGTTAACATTAGGTTTCTTTCCTTTCTTTAAAAAAAGATTTTCTTTATTTATTTGGCAGAGAGAGCAAGAGAGGGAATATGAGCAGTGGGAGTGGGAGAGGGAGAAGCAGACTTCCTGCTGAGCAGGAAGCGTGATGCAGGTCTTGATCCCAGGATCCTGGAATCATGACCTGAGCCACAGGTAGATGCTTAATGACTGAACCACCAAGGCACTTCTAACATTAGGTTTATGTATAACATCTTCTGCATATAGCAGTCTGTCTGAAGCTATTGGTCACTTCAGTCACTGAAGTTTATTCCTCTTCCGTGCACATTTTAGGAATATGATGTTACACTTTACATTCTTTAATTTTGTGAATCCCCTGACTGATTTTTATAGATATATTTATTTTTCCTGCTTCTGTGATTCCTCCTTCTCATACTCTCACTTAAGATCTTTCCTTTACACTTAATGAGTTTTCTTTAATATTTCTTATGGGGCTGGGTTAATGGTCATGAATTCCTTTAGTTTTTGTTTTTCTGAGAAACTCTTTTTTCTCCATCTATTCTGAATGATAGCTTTCTTGGATAGAATATTCTTGGTTGCATATTTTCCCTTTTGGTTCTTTGTGCTGAAATATAGCTGCATTTCATGCCACTGTCTTATGGCCTGCAACATTTCTGCTGAAAAATCAGCTGATACGCTTGAGGTTTCCCTTATAAGTAGTTGCCTTCTTTTTTCTTGCCGCTTTAATTTTTTTTTTTATCTCCACTTTCTGCCATTTTAATTATTGTATCTTGGTATGGACCTCTTTGGGTTGATTTTGATCCTCTGTGCCTCCTGGATCTGGATGTCCATTTCCTTACCCAGATTTGGGAAGTTTTCAGAAGTGTTCAGAAGAAAGAAGTATTCATTCTTCAAATATATTTTCTGTCCCCTTTTCTCTCTCTTTTTCTGGAATACCTATGTTGTGAATGTTTTTATGCTTGATGGAGTCACTGAGTTCCCTAAGTCTCTTCTCAATTTGTGTAACTTTTTTTTTTTTTCTCGCTTGCTCAGTTTGATTGTTTTCCATTACTGTCTTCCAGGTCATTGATTCATTCCTCTGCTTCCTTAGGCTGCTATTTAAAAACATCAGGTATATTTTTAATTTCATTTATTGTGTTCTTCTCTGATTGGTTCTTTTTTATCTCTTTGATGTCTCACTGATGTCCCTCACTCTTTTCTCAAGTCTAGTAAGTTTCTGTGTGGGCATTACTTTAAATTCTCTATCAGATGGAGCACCTGGATGGCTCAGCCACTTAAATGTCCAACTCTTCATTTTGGCTTAGATCATGATCTCATGTGTGTGAGATCAAGCCCCACATCGGGCTCCACTCTCAGCAGGGAGTCTGCTTAAGATTCTCTCTCTCCCTCGTCCCTTCCCTACTGTGTATGCTTCCTTTCTCTGTTTTCTGTGTGTGCATATGTTTGTGTGTGTGTGTATATGTGTGTGTATAGTGAATGTTTTTTTTTTAATTATCATGCATATTCTATTCTTTTCACTTAGGTCTCTTGCTGTGGTTTTACTCACTTCTTTCATTTGGGACATATTCCTCTGTCTCCTCATTTTGTTTAACTTTCTCTGTCTGTTTCTGTGTGTTAGGAAAGTCAGATATGTCTCCTTCTGAAGGTAATGGCTACCTGAAGAAGAGGTCCTATAATGCCCGACAGTGTAGTGTCCCCTGTTCCCAGGACCTTGTGCTTCAGGGAGTGTCTCCTATATGTGTTGCCTCTCCCATACTGTTTCCCTTCCATTTTTTTTCCTTCACTTCAGTTGTCTGCAAGGCTTTCTTTGTCTGTTGTGAGCAGTGTTTGAAACTGTTTGGGCAGTGTTTGGAACTGCCAGGGCAGAGTCATTTTAATAAAGTGCACACTGCTCTGCGTGCAAATGAGACTCATTGTCACCTGAACCAAGGCCCTGCAAAACACAGGTCACAGACATGTTGGTGGGGTTTGCATTGGTCTGCTGGGGGAGGGGACAGAGCTAGGACAGGCAAGTGTGACTGGGAAGGGTGGGTCCCTTGAAGCATGGGGTGCAGGGATTGGTGCAAGCTAGTTAGGTAACAAGTGGTTAGGCATGCACTGGTTCCTGCAGGTGGGCATGTGCTTATGCTGGGAATGGGGGAAGAAAATGGCACCTGCCAGCTCCTTTGTTTCTGGAGGGGTCTTCTGGCTGTGCAGATCATGCTCAGAGATGAGTAAATAAGTCCCTCTCCCACTTGCCCCCAATTTTTTCAAACTGCTGTTTTATGCTGTATCTCCATTGGCTGTTTGTCTTGCCATCTCTTTAAGGGTAGGGACTTGGCTTCCAAATGCCCTCAGGGCTCTCTCCAAATCCAGCCTGCTGATTTTTTAAATTCCAGGCTTTAAGTCCCACTGATTGTTAAGAATTCACAAAATTCATCCCCTCTCACATTCAGTGCCAAATATTATGGGAATTCATCTTCCCCATGAGGGCTCCCTACAGTGATAGGCTGTCTCTTGCCCTTTTCTGCACCATGGCTCCCTCCCAACAGTGGAAGCCCATCGTGCATTTTGCTCCCAAATCATATCTTCCATGAGACCTCTTCTTTACATTTAGTTGTGGAGTTTTTTTCTGCCCGTCTTCAACTTCTTTTCTGGATTATTTTCACTGATGTGTTTTTTTATCTAATTGTATCCATGGGATGAATTGAGCTTAGGTACTCCTATTCTGCCATCTTCCCTGCCTCCTTCCTGATTTGTATAACTTTTTAAACATATCTTTGATAATAAAGACTGAAATGTAAATAGTCCTTCTTATTTGTTTCCTGTTCCTAAGAATTTATTATTTTATTTTAGTAGAGGCTCTAGAACTTTATATTTTGTAACATCTGAAAATACAGACTCCCAGGTGCATATTAAGAAATGTTAATTATAAGAGTGCAATGAGATGAGGTAGAGAAGGGAGCTTCTAGTGATTGTTGGAATTTTCTGTTGGTTGAGAGGCATGTGGGTAATTGACATGTAATATTTTTGTTTTTAGTCATATTGTTGCATTTATTTTAGAATTTCAAATATTTTAAATGATGGCATAGAAATCATACTTCATCAAAATTAGGAATGGATTAAGAAGAAAATTGCTTTAGCATCCTAACAGGAGACAACTTTTACTCCTTTTTGAGCCCTCAGTTTAGTACCGGACTCTCAATAAATGTGGAATAAATGAATAATCTGAATAATGCGTAACCTTTTAAAAAATGAGATGACTGCTCTCCAGATGAAATATAAATGCAAAAAGGTACCTCTATAGATTTTAATTTCCCTCCAGCCTTCCATGCTGCAACAGCTGTTTTATATAGTGCAAGAATATTGCTCTTTCTCACTAACTCTGACCCTGAAAATATCTGTTACAAATAACTAAGCTCTCTAATAGTTCATAATGATCATGCCCTCCCAGCAGAACTAATCAGTGATTTGGAATCAAATTGGCAATTCTAAAAATGAGTCATTGCTCACATTGATTTCTTATGTGGTTATCATCTTTGTATTAAAGGAGACAATTTCACTGTATTAGTATCAATCAATATTATAAATAAACTTTCAAGCCATGAGGTTTGATGACTATGACCTATTGTGATGTTATTTTTTTTTTAAACCTCTGTTGCCAGTTGTTTGCAGTGAGAGAGCTCATATTACACTGGGAAATTCAAATTTTCAATTAAATTTTTTGAAGATTTTATTTATTTATTTGATAGAGAGAAACACAGCTAGAGAGGAAACACAAGTGGGGGAGTGAGAGAGGGAGAAGCAGGCCTCCTGCAGAGCAGGGAACCTGATGCAGGACTCGATTCCGGGACTCCGGGACCATGACCTGAGCCGAAGGCAGTCGCTTAACCAACTGAGCCACCCAGGCGCCCCAAAAATATCAATTAAATTTTTAATATTTTAAAGTAGTATTTTGTCTTTTACCTTCTTTTGAATTACTTATGCTAATCTGATGAGTTTCCTATTTATATTTTGCTTTGAAATGGTATTAAATCCAGATCGTAAAATTTGCCATACTAATTGTGTCTACTAGTAATACATAGAAATGTCTTGAAAAGGTATTTTTAAAAGATGTTAATAATTAACTTTAAAAGAAAAAATCCATATTTTTTCATAAATTCTTTGTAGAAAATTTCTAAACCTGTTAGCTTGGTCACAGAGAGCAATAAGGTCAAGGCCATAAAATAATTCTCATGAGGCCAGTTAACATCACATGAAGAAAATCTCCTGACTAGTTTGTAATTTAACTCCTAAACCACTAACCCAGACTGCTATTCAGAGGGATGATTAAGTTAAGGAGCTTAACTGGTTTAATGCAAATTTACAGTCATAAATTATAAAAAGATAATAAAGCATACAACTTTAGTTTTGGGTCAGAAAAATATTGCCTTTGTATTTGATAGATGTTTTTAAAGCATTATATATAGTTTAAATCATTATAAATTCTAAATCACAGATGGTCTATGTTCTAAAATAAAGTTAATGTAGTCTTTCATATTGAATATTTCTATCCATGGGAAATCAATCTATATGTGTGCTACTAAACCTTGGGGACCTATCTCCCTCAGGAAAGTTTGATCTCAAATATAGGGCAATTAATCATCTTCATCTTTGTTTCCTGATAGCCAAATGACTTTGAGCTAAGGATCTATAACTCAATATAAATAAAAGAACATTTGCCATATTAATTCTTTATCCCAATTTAAAAAATGATTTCTCTAAAAATTCTTACTAATTGTTTAGATAAGAGGTATTCCCTACATTAAAAACATCAAAGTTAAAGATCATCTGTTACCTATTATAAAAATACATTTTCAATTATTTTTTTTGAATATATAAAATTTAAAATCTATATCTAAATTTAACTTAGAATCTATTGTTACTTTTTATATTTAGATATGTGCTTAATTTATATGTCTTTTTAACAAGGCAAATAATTTATCATTTGGATGTTTACTTGCTCAAGTTTTATTGTCATTAGACTTTCATTATATTTTTCATTATATTTTTACTAATTATTCTCAAGTAATATTTGAGTAATTGTATGGCAGCAACTTGCAATCCTAAAAGAATTTGTTTTGGTGGAACTCTTGTCAGTTTTCATAAGCCACATCCCATAAGTCTCTCAACAAATAGATGAGGGAAATAGGCGTGATCCCATATCACATATCAGTCATAGTCATTTTATGAAAATGTCCTCATCAAAAAACTATTAACATTTTACCTAAGAAGATCCCTCAAAATTATTTAGTTTTATTTCTGAAAAGAGGAAGATGCTATTCAACTCAAAAAGGAGTTCCTTCGGTAGAGCATGACCTGCAAATTTATTGAGAGTATTTGAACAGAATTTTGAAAATAGAAATTGTTTGTGCTTGGCACTGCTCTCCAAATGCTTTTTAACATTCAGGAATGTATGTGGTAAATTTTTTTTTTTTAATTTTCTTGAGTATATTCCATAATGAAAGTATGTCAGAGATGTTACTGAATCTTATAAATCAGTAGGTTGGAATAAGCCATATCTGAAGGAGGCCATCTTTATGTCAAGAGACATGTACATATTCTGTGGATAACTGATGTTTTGGAAATTATCCCACATACTTTTAGTACCGCTTTTTCCTTAGTATATTATAAGCGATTGAAACTCAAAGGGATGAAATTTACTTTTTTCAAAATTGTGATTCTGCAGAAGTACATTTGTGGCTCTACTTTTTTTTTTTTTTAGATTTTATTTATTTCTTTGACAGAGAGAGGGAGAGAGGCAGGCAGAGGGAGAAGCAGACTCCCCAGCTGAGCAGAGAGCCCAGTGTGGGGCTCTACCTCAGGAACCTGGGATCATGACCTGAGCTGAAGGCAGATTCTTCTTTTTTTTAAAAGATTTTATTTATTTGACAGAGAGAAACACAGCCAGAGAGGGAACACAAGCAGGGGGAGTGAGAGAGGGAAAAGCAGGCTTCCCGCCAAGCAGAGAGCCTGATGTGGGACTCGATCCCCGGTCTCCGGGATCATGACCTGAGCCAAAGACAGTCACTTAACCAACAGAGCCACCCAGGTGCCCCTGAAGGCAGATTTTTAACCGACTGAGCCACTCAGGTGCCTCTTGAGGTTAAGTATATTGACAATTAAATCAATTATGAACGTTGTGAAGTTGTTAATGGAGATATGGCAAATTCATGATACTTTGTCACAGAACCGATAAAAGCACAGTATTTATCAAAACTGGTTCGTTTTTTGTACCAATTTATAGTGAAGTAGGGGATAATATTGTAGGGATGAGGCAGTTGAATCAAGAAAAATGGTATCAGTGGAAAAACAGTATTTCACATTCATAGTGCTGAAGTTGATTCATAGAATGATTTACTTTTTTTCAATCAAGTATCAATAATATCAAATTCACTTAGCAACTTTTACAAGAGTTTCTTTGTGAATTGAGAAATATCTTTATTCAATTTGACATAAGCCAGCCATTCTTAGTCAATAGCTCCCTCTTTAGACCTATGGGAGTTAACAACATTTATTTATGCCTCAGAAAATCAATTTATAGGGACTTTTGTGTATGTACCTGTTGAAATCTAGTCCTTATATTAGTTTTGGAAGAAATATTTCTACATATGGAACAAATAAAACCTCTGGAAATAAAATGTTGAAAATTAATTGCTAATAAGCTGCTGAAATTGGAGTAAGAATTATATTTAAATGTATTAATTTGGTACTTTTAATAATGATCCAATGGCAATAAAACTAAAACTTTTCAAGTATTATAGTAGTCTATTTTCAATCTAGCACGTTAATTACTATATTAAACTCTAAGTTTTGGGGCTTATTTTTAAATTTTGTCATGTTTTATTTTATTTGTCAGTGTGTGTTTTTGTCTTTCTTTTGCTCTCCTTGAGCACAGTTCTGCAAAGTTTATTTCCTGTTTGGATTCACTGATTATAGTTTTCTATCATCAGCTGGAATATTCCTTATTAAAATCTGAAGCCATTATCATGTAAGGTTAATAAGTTTGCTTCACTTTCTCTCTTCTTTAATTAACATGCTTATTTTCACAAATTCCAATTCCAATAGATTTTAGAGAATTTTTAAAAATCAGCAATCATTATAGACCTCCCAAAAGGAGATAAAATAAAAAGCATTATTCATTTTATCCCCATACAGATATAATCATACTTAATATTTAATAAACCTCCCTTGGTCTGTTTTCTATAATGTATGTTTTTATAATATTAGTATAAAACTGAGAATATGGTTTTATGTTTTTCAAAAACTCAATTATTACAACAACAGTCATTAATGATACACTATATACATTTCCCTCATGTAATTATATATCTTCTAATTTTGAATATTTCAGAAAGCAAACTAATTTAGACATTGTTGCACATTTGGGATATTGCTGCAATGTCTGTCTTTACAGCTGTGACTTTGAATGCTTTCTGATTATTCCCTCTGATAGTTTCATGGAAGTGAAATGCTTGAGTGGAAGGGCAAGACACCTTTGATACACTGCCGAGTACTTTTTTGGAGTGGCAGTACAAAGTATTACCCCTAAAAAGAGATTCCGATTTGAATGATTTAAGATGTATAATTTTAAGCTCGAGTTTAGTTTACCAAGCTCTTCATGCCCATATGTACTAACACCCCTCCCCATGACAGTGAACATCTTACTGACTATGTGTTTATGAATACAGTACTTTGAAAGGAAGGGAGAATACCGATGTCTCATAGAAGTATATAGTAGTTACCCTGGTGGCATTTAGCTGAGGTGTTTCCAGTTATTTAATTTGCATTTTAAAAGCATTTATTATAAGTTAATGAATCAATTGATTCTCCAGGGAACATTTAATAAGATTTATTGCCTTATAAAATTTATATGGCTCTCAGCTAACTAACTGAGATTATAATTATTAGCAGTTGCATAATTACATTTGTGGTAATTCTGGAGATGACCAAAGACAGGAAATATTTATAACTTCTTACATTTTATATAGAAATGGATGGCTTTAACATGTGATTTTAAAACATACTCATAACTTCAAAGCACCTGTATTTATTTTTTTAATTTAAAAGGTATTTTAAAAATCTATTAACTAAAAAATATAAGTCCTTCATAATAGCAACAGGGCAGAGGAACTAAAAGGGCAGTTAATTTAAAAATGTTAAATCAAGAGAGTTTAAAATGCCATGTTGCCCAAGCAATCTATACCTCTCCTATCTGGAAAGTAGAAGGTTGCTAATCTTGTACAACTTGTCTTCTGAATGTTTTATGAGCTGTTCTCAGGCCACTCCTGTTCATCCATTTCCTTCCAGTCAGCCTGGCACCAAGAACATGAGTAGCTCCATCACTTAGTTAAGGCACTTTTCCTTCCCCACATGTCCTCCTCCCTCCTCTCCATTCTACCATCCCTACCAGGGGTGAGACCCACCAATATCACTTCCTCCATGAAAACTTCCCCATCATTGTCTCCTCTTCTGTTGCCTTCTCTTTCACTACATTTGATCTTATCTAACACTTTCTTTCTCCTAGTCCTTCTGCCAGAACCCATCATCCCTTACTTATCTGAAAGACGTGCAAAATGATATGGTGCCAAAGCTGTAGCCACATGACTTGCTTTGGCCAACAGTTTTACCAAAAGTGACCTAAGCAGAAGCTTGGAGAGTACTTGCCCATTGTCCCTCTTACCTGCAAAGATAAGTAAGCACACGGATCAGGGATAGGCCATTCCAGCCAATGCCTCCCATACCACCCCCAGCCAGACTGTCAGCCAGCCAGCTGCTGACATATAAGTGACCCCAGGAGAAACAGGCATAAGACCTTTCCTACTGACCTGGTCTAATTTATTTATGCGTAGAATTGTGAGCAAATGATATGTGGTGCTTATTTAAGTCCCTAAATTTCAAAGTATTTCTTTTAACATGGCAGTAGATAGTTGTTACTGTTAACCTGCCTACCCTCTCAGACCTGTTTCCTCATCTGTGAAATAAAGAATCAAATCTCCTGTTGATTGGTCCAAATGACATAGGGTTACCTAAGCCCTTGAATCTAGACACACTGTCTGATTTCAGCCTTGGCTCTATCATGTACTGACTGGGTTTCATTTTTCCTGTTTCTTTAATATAACAGATTATTTTAACATCTTGGTGCCTCATTTCTCTTGTAAAAATGTATGCAGTAACCGTACTGGTGTATCAGTTAGGAGTATTTTGCTGCCAGTGACAGCAAACCTGATTTAAACTAGCTTAAGGAAAATAGGAATATCACTCAGTTAATTGAAAAATCAGAGGATAGCCTGCTGTCAGGTACTTTTGCTTTCAGGAATTTAAACCTCACTAGAGTGTTGTCTCTCCCCATGTATCAACCGCTCTCCTTCATGTTGCTGCCATTTTCAGCCTCCAGAAGTATCGAAATGGCTGCCAGGAGCTTATGTCTGTAACATTTCAGGTCAAGTCCAATGAAAGAGGAAACCCCTCAATATACCTACAAGAATCTTATTATCTCTAGTTAAGTTGGTGCATATCACGTGGATTGGAGAAACAAAATGTTAATTGTCCAGATGTAAGTCATGTCTTCAATGTTGGACCTAGAGTTGGGGGTCAATCCCTAGAGGCGGAGAGGATAATAGTGGAAGACAAGACAGTTACCCAGAGGAATATCAGTATCTTGTTACCTGAAAAACGAATACTGTTAAAAAACAGTGGTTACCTCTGCCATTTATTGCATCAAGAACAGTAAAATGGCCTATAGTAAGAACTCAGTAAGTAACATCTGTAAATATTAATACGAACATGCGCCAAGGAAGCACTGAGTTTTCTATATTTTCACTGTGGTGATGGTCACATAAATTTATATATGTGATAAAATTATACAGAATTAAGCACACACACATACATAAACATGAATGCATTTGTAACTAGAGAAATACGGTCTTAAAAAGATCAATGTCATTTTCTGCTTTGTACTATTGTGCTGTTGTTATACAAGATGCTGCCATTAGGGGAACTGGGTGAAGGATATACAGTCTCTATGTATAATTGCATGTGAATATACAATTGCCTCAAAATAAAAACTTTTTATTAAAAAAAGCACCAAGCACAGAAACAGACACAAAGTTGACAGACAGGGCAGTGATTACAACCATTATCTGAATCCTAAAGTAGTGAACATCTTTCCTTAAGAACACAAACTTATATCTCCTCCAAGATAGTCTCTCTGGTTTCCTCAGAACCAGTTGGACTATCTTAAGTATTCCATTTCAAAGAACCTCACTGTTGCACTAAACAGAGACAGCTTAGTATCAGAGTTCTTCATTTACACTTCTGTCTCAATAGATTATGAGCTCCTAAAAGGAAGGGATATCTTATTTTTTGCCTTATCCATTCATGTATTCATCTGCATTTTTAATTTTTTTTTCCATGTCTCTCAGCACAGGTCTTTTTCCATGTGGGACTTTCAGAAAAATGCTAAGATTTGATATTTAGGTGAACATATTCTGTTCATGATTGTAATGATTATCAAAACAAGACACTAGACACATTTCTTAATTGTACTTATATTAGAACTTTTGTAAGGTGGCTAATTTTTTTCTGAACTGGATTGTCTTTGGGAGTTTTCTTATCAGTGTTCAAAGGGACTCTGAAGATAGGAGATAGCTACAAAAAAAAAAAAAGGTTTTATTTTACAGGAACCTGGGGATCAGAGATTAGCTATTGAATGATCATCACAGGAGAGCTTCAATTCCCTTTTTATTTAGGTGTTGTGGGTTTCTGTCATAGAGATTTTAAGTAGAAAGGAGTTCATGATCTCCTCCTAAGGAGTTTGCTATTCAAGTGAAATTTTGGAAGCAGTGAAAAAAGGGCCAAGTGAGTTTTTTAATAGAGGATTACTCTTCCAGAAGTCGGCTATAATTCTCATATATATAGGTTCTCTGGTCATGGCTGAGTGAACAGATAATAGCCTGTTTAGAATCGTTTGCCTTTGTTCAGTGAAGGGCATCCTGTCCTCCCACCACCCAGCCTTTTTTTTTGTTCATCACGCCCACCAAATAAGAGTGATGCCAAGTTCACAAATAGAAACCAAGATCATTAACATATCAAGCACTTCCAAGATCAAAATACTGCATACGGCATGTGTGTTTTAATGAAAATCTAGACTCAGAGGCAGCTGAAGTCTGCATTGTGTGATTCCAAGATAAAAGTGCTATTTCAATGAGAAAAGAAAGTTTTAACACCCAAAGTAAAAATCACTTCTTACATTTAGTGCCAATTAGTTTCCTGTGTTACAATATATATCATTGCCAAACTACTTTCTAGAGGGAGATGGAGTGTGTATTCCTCCGCCTGAATTTCCTTTTGCCTTGGGGAATCTACCTGCTGTGGTCTGGCCCATGCTATAAACTCTTGAAAGTTGGTCATTTAATTTATGTGGAACCTATTCCTCTTGGGGACTGGTATTTCTGACAGCCTTATCTGTTACCCCTTGGTTTTGTGTTTCTTCACGTGATGTTTTTGGATCTAATGTTATTGATCACTGTGGTAGCATGGCTCATCGTCACGGGGAAAATGAGGTTACTGACTCCATTTCCTTTTGTCTAGCATATGCTTTGATGAGCTCATATATTTCTTTCCCTTTCTTGAGCGTTTCCCCCCTCCTTTTTTTTCTCTCCTTCCTGATACCTTTCTTATAGAGGTTGAGAAATACAATCTTCAGGCACGAAGGGGAGGCGATTACAAAGAAACGGAAATTTTGGAGGCTGGAGAATTTTGTTATTTGTCCTAGAAAAAATAAAAAAATAAAAACAACTGTATTCATTTTCTGTTGCTCTATAACAAATTACTTCAAGCTTAATGGTTTAAATCAAAATATGCATTTATTATTATGTGCTTTCTATTGGTAGCGTCCAGGCATGGCTTAAGTGGATCCTCAGGGTCTCAGAAGTCTGCAAAGTGGGCACTGGAATGGCTGGGTGAGTCACTCTCAGCTGAGATTTTGAGGGTCCTCTTTCCATCTCATTAAAATATTGGCAGTAATCAGTTCCTTGTGGTTGTAAGACTAAGGTCCTTAGCTCATAAAGACTGCCCTCTCCTTAGAGCTATTGGCCTTCTTCCTTCAAAGGCAAGCGGGAGACTCTTTATAGCTTCACCTTCTTTTTAAGGACTCACCTGATTAGGTCAGGTGCAACCCCAAAAGGGAGGGTTGGGCCTCCCTTTTGATTCATTCAGAGTCAATTGGTGAGGAATCTAATCACAGGAATCATAGCTCATCATATTTCCACATCTGACCCACTCATATAGTGAAGAGTTGTATAAGGGCAAGAGTTATCAGGATTCATCTTAGAATTCTGCCTCTCACAGACAATGCCTGTCTTATTCATCATCTCTACTTCTTAGAAATGAACCTAGTACATAGCACACAAACTATAAAAAATTATCAAAAAAAAAGAATCAGTGTCCTCATTTTCTGAACTATTATGAAAAATAAAATTTCAAGTTCATTGTTACTGGTTATGCATCATACAGATGAATCTTTCAATTTGCATTGATAAGCCTCCCAGATTTCTGGTGATGGATTAGTGTAAATATTTGGAGATTTAAATGAGGTGATGTCTGGAATGGTTACCTAGTGCATTTTAAAAATCCATTTTATTAAGGAGAGAAAACCAGTGCTTGTTCTTCATTCTTCAAAACTAGCACCCATCTCCTGGTACAGATTTGCTGCTCAATCCGTAGACAAAGAGGAGTGGCTTTATGTATTCAGTTCTCTGGTTTTACATGTTTGTATGCTGGCAGCTGTCAGATACACTATGTTTTTGAAAGCTGCCTTAATATTTTCCAAAGCCTTTTTTTTTTTTTTTAAAGGTTTGTATCTCGGCATGTAGGCAGTAAGTGTCTGTATTCACAAGTTGTACAAGGAGTCAAGTCCTGAGCTCTGTTGTGAGTTTTTGATAGCATCATGAGTTGTGGACTTGGATAAAATGATCCCATTCAGAAATAAGGTGTTCTTTTGGTGAAAGATGTTTAGGAGACACATGCATACATTTGTATTTTTTCATACTCCTATGCATATGTTATATATTCAACATGAGGACATTTCCTGTTCCTTTATATTTTCATGTATGTGTGAGTGTGTGTGCATGTGTTTTATACAACTTAGTAGAAGTGTGACTCTCCCTAAGATTTAGAGATCAAATGTGAAACCTAGAAATCCTGGCCTGGGACCTTGACTCTAAATGCAGACAGTTTGGGTTTTTCCACGTCACCTGGGTGAAGAAAAAGTTTACAATAGAATGCTAGGGCCAGGAGGTCCATCTGGACCCTTTGTGGCAGCCAGCTCTGCCTTCAAGCATCCTTCAGGGTTCTTGGGGCCAGCTGCAACTGACAGTCTACATCCTGGGCTATGTATACTTTTTTTTTAAACTTTTTTTAATTAAAATGTCAAATTAATGTTCTTATAACAGCTCAAAATAGTATTTATGATCCATCTGACTCATCAGAAGTCAAGGTGGAAAATGTCAGAATTGTCTGAGTGTCTGCCTTTGTGCCAGCTTCATGGACTGGGGTCTGATTCTGATCTCTCAGCAAAGAGCCTCTGGTGAGTGGGCCAGGGGTGCTGGATTCCAGAAGGATCCTCAGCTTCGGAGAGCTTGAGCCAGGTTCCAGGCCTGCCACTTCAGGTATCCCCTTGTTCTGTGACAGTGAGCACTGTTCTCCCGTTGGGCGGTGCACCCAGACTGACTTGAGTCCTGGGCCAGTGAATAATCAATTGGATATAAGGAGATTTAATAAAATACCATCTTTAAAGCGTGGAGCACTGGGTGTGGGGAATGGGGAATGAATCTTGGAATACTGGGAAAAAAATTAAGTAACAATAAAAATAAATAAATAAATAAATAAATAAATAAATAAATGCCATCTTGATTATCTGTCAAAAAAAAAAAATGTTTTAGAGGGCTATCTCAATGTTTTCAAAAGAGATTTCACACCTGGCTAGAAGCAATTGCAGTGTTAGGGGAAAACTGACCTAAAATTAGGAGATGCTCTTCAGCCACCAAATTATATGACCTTTGGGAATCACTTAACTTCCTTACCCCCCAAGATTCCCCATCTGTAAAATAAGAGACAATAATGCATTGCTTTCTTAAGGAAATAGTTCTGGGAATTTAGAGCACCCATACCTTTAAAATTCTTACCACTTGACCTCTTCAAGCCTGAGAATCCCCACCTCTAACACAGAGTAAGCACTCAATTCAGAGGGTTTGATTGCTTATTGCTGTTGTTATGAAAGCTCTTAGTAAACTGAAAGCCCTTTTGCAAATGTCTGGACATATTCCTAAATAGCCCCTCACAAGAAATAGGACCAACTTGTCTCATTTAATATTAACATTGCACCACTCTATTTGTCTGTCTGTTTATCTCAGAGAGAGCGTGGTTGGTAGAGGAAGGCAGGGGGAGAGTGAGAGAATCTGTGGAGCCAGATATAGGGCTTGATCTCCCCATGCTGAGATCCTGACCTGAGCCAAAATCAAGAGTCAGATGCATAACCAACTGAGCCACCCAGGTGCCCCAACATGTTTAAAGTGTGGATCAAAGCACTAAATGGATTCCAACCTCCCAAAATGTCTCAAATTCACTCACATCTTTCCATGTCCATGCTGAGTACCCTTAGTCCAAACCATGTACCGTCATCTCCTGTTTTAGGAACACCATTCAGAATAGCTTACAAAAGCATACTAGGAATATAAGCCCCTGTTTATTCACTGAACTGGTCTGAGGCTGTTTCAGTCTTTAAAGTGGTAGGATCTACCTACCTGGCTTCCTTTTCACCTGGTGTTCCCACCACTACCTGCCTGAAAAACTCTCTTTCTCTTCTCCCTCCTTCTCCCCCCCTCCCTTCCTCCCTTCCTCTCCCTCTCTCCCTTTCTCTCTCCCCACAGACACAGACACACATACCCCACACAATTCGTGTTGCATTTTTCCCCATCATCCCTTTCCACATCTCATCTTTGGGGAATATTTTCCCAATTATTGCCCATCTCCCACCACTACTCCCGCAAATAAGCCCTTGTAGGACCCAGCACTTCTGTTTTATCACACATTATGATTTTAATCAAATGCTTAATTTTACATCTGTCCCTACCAACACCCTTTTTTCCAGTCTCTGCCAGAGCCTTTGAAAGAGTGAGTCTAAGTGACTCACATTTGCAAAATGGCCTTACTGATTTTCTTTTGTTCTCAGCTAATTGATTTAGAGCAGCTCTGTTAATCAAACATCTTTAAACCTTGGACTGAGTTATAGCTATTTCTAAGTTCCCAGAGAGTGAGGGTAGCTTTTTGTGTTTTTGGTTTTTTTCCACATATTGGGTTCTTAAAAAAGTATTAAAATACTGAATAATAATAAAAAAAAAATAGAGCTGATTTGATCTTGGCTTCGTTAGCTGTAGATTGAAATGAGACATTTCCCAGTATGAACACCAAATGCTTTGCAGCCTTACTAATTGACAATTCTCATTTACCAGTGTTTCCTATAGCAGAATAAAAAAGGAAAAACCTTTGATCTCTTTTAGAACCTTTGATCGCTAAGTTGTATATGAGTTCAAGGAAGTTCCTTAAGATGTTAAAGAGCACTGTTCTTCTCACAATAAAGTTATATGCTCACCTCCAAAGAAAAAAGTCAAGAAATGGGGAGATCTTGGAAATACTTGGAGTTCATAATTTTTCTAGATTGTATTAAAAATCTTACTATGATTCAGGATGACACATTCAAAACTGGTGGTGTGTTTCTTAGACTAGTCAACAAAGAAGTGATACACTTGAGCATTTTGCCTTCTTTTAATTCATCTGCTTCCCTACAAAACACAACACAACAAAATAAAAACTGCATTATTTAAATCATACTGAAAATTTCAAACTGTGTTAATGTGAAGACTAAAGAGAGTTATAAAACTAGAGACTTAAAAAATCAGTGTATAGTAGAAAATCATCAGCCTGTAAGTATTTTATTCCTCATTCATGGCTCAGATGGGTACATAGGTGAGTAAGCACTAAAGTACTACTTCGTTACAAGTTATTTTAACTTTTTTACTCTTCAGTTCCTCATCTATAAAGAGGGAGTAGTGTTAGGTTTTTCTGTCATGAATGGAATGGAGACCGCAAAGGCAAACAGGGTCCAAAGAGTAAGCTTTATTGCAAGCACCCTCGGGCGAGGTTCTGCGACTCCGGAGAGTAGAATCGGGGGAAGTCACACCCAGGTTGGGAGGTGCAAGGGTTTTTAAGAAGCCTTCTTGGTTCCAGGGTCTGGATTCGGGTGAGTTTCTTCCATATTAGGCAATGGAACATCGTGTCCCTAGATGATTGGCTGGGGGTGGAGAAAGTCCAGACGATGGTGGGTGGTCCCTGGCTGGAAAGTCCCATATGGAAAGTTTCGGTTTCCTGGCTAGGTTTCGATTTATTGGAGATGACATGGTGGCCACGGCTGCTTTGGTGGGATGATCAGCCATCTTGACCCAGTCTGTGATGTCTGCCATTTTGAGTGCCCCTGTCTCTCAGCCAGTCCAACAAGTAGTAATTATACTTACCTAGTAGAATTTGTCAGGGGGAATCAATAAGTTATCAGAGTGAAATAAGTTTGACAAGTACCTAGCACATAGTAAATCCTTTCTTAATCTTAGCCTAAAACTGAGATTTAAAAAAACTAAGGGTCTGTGGTTCAGGATCCAGGAACGTATTCTAATAAGAGTTGGGTTTTGTGTCTGTTTGTTTGTTTTTAAATATTTTATTTATTTGACAGAGAGCGCAAGCAGGGGCATAGATAGAGGGAGAAGCAGGCTTTTCGCTGAGCAGGGAGCCCGATATAGGTTTCAGTCCCCAGACCTCGAGATCAGAACCCAAGCCGAAGGCAGGCACTCCCTACTAAGAGCTGTTAATACTTTTATTTCTTTTCAAAAATCTCATTTCCAGCAGTTTTATTCAAAGTTCTGATTGGTGTCAGCATATATATTACTGTTAACGATAAGAACATCTACTTCAAATGTTAAATTTTAAGTGAAATCAAACAGAAAACTTAAAATCTATTAACCTGTCTGCCAGTCCCAGCCAGAAGTGTCCGGAACAGCTGGGTTTTACATGCCCATGCGTTGGTCAGAATGGTTTTGCTTCCTCCCTGAGTTAGAGTGCCTGGGAGCATGGCCTCTTGCATCGTGCTCCCTGTATCTGATCTTGGATCTGTCTGTGCTAGCGTTGTGCCACTGGGCAAGTCACCTAGATTACTTCCCCTTCAGGGCTCCCCATTTAGAAAAATGGTTTGATAATCAAATTGCTCACCACATAGAATTAATAAAAGGATTTTATGTATGTTCAATATTTGTAAAAATTAGAACAGCACCCGATACTTGCATACTATATAAGTATTTGGTAATCAATCGTAATTTAAAACATCTGTTTTAAACATCTGCAGACATTGGTCTCAGTTAAATCTCTCCATAAACAACTATCTTAGTGATCAAAGGGAACAATGTGTGCTTCATGTTTTCTGACATATAAAATCTAAACTTTAGAAATGTGAGTGTTTGGGGCACGTAGGTGGCTCAGTCACTCATGTGTCTGACACTTAATTTCAGCTCAGATCATGATTTCAGAGTCCAGCGATCAAGCTCTGCATCTGGCTCCATGCTGAGCATGGAACCTGCTTAAGGTTCTCTTTTTCTTTCTCCCTCTACAATCAATCAATCAATCAATAAACAAACAAAAATAATTAATTAAAATAAAATAAAGGAAGAAGGAGAAGAAGAGAGAAGGAAATGTGTTTGTCAATGTGGGTGTTGATGAACCATTTTGTATATTGAAGGGCACAATAAGACTGCTCAGGGAAGAAGATCCCAGGGGAGACTCGAGTTGTCTCTCCTCCTCTAAGGGTCACTTTATCCCCAATAAGGCTAATAACCATGCTTTAAGTTTTGTAGGTGAAGGATTTCTGGGCATGGAATTATAATATTAGAACTTAAAAAACCTTCATGGAAGCCCTTCTTTCTGAGTTAGGATGGGATGAGCTTTTCCACATTCACAGGGTGTAATTATTGTACACATCCATAAATCTCATGCCATCTCAAGCATCTCCTTAATTTATAGAGCCCAGAATCCTAGGGGCCATGACTAAGAAAAGAGGAGAGTGGAGTCCTGGAAATTGTGACACCCATCTTTTCCAGTCCTTTCTAGTCTCTTTCTGTACTTCTTCTCCATTCCTTCTGATATCCTTAGTTCCCCTCACCTTGGCTGCTCTTTATGCTATAGCTAATGTAGTCTAAATTCTCCCTTACCATTCAATCCCTGTGAAAACCAAACAGGGAAGAGAGAGGTAGAAAAAGCACAGTGCAACAATTTCTTTTAAGCTTTCAACCTAATTTATTTTATTCAACTTTCCCCAAGTTAATTTAGGTTCTGCATACATTTGCCAATGCTTATTTTCAAAATACATCCATTTTTATAAATACAAACAGAAGTATAGTTATAATTACTTTCCTTTCATTTGATTCTTAAAATAACTTTGCTTAATTTAAACGAAGAAATAAAGGAGTATTGTTGAAAAATAACTAATGAAAGGGTTTAGTTATGAAAGGAATACTATTCCAATTCAAAGGCATTTTAGTTTCGAGAAAATGCGTAGCATTTAAATTTTTGGAATTGCTATATAAAGTAACTATCCATTTGCTGAGTGCATAGAATCATATATATATTTAAAGGCAGGTTTAGCTGAGAATCAGTGCCCAGTTTGTTCAGTCTTTTAGTGATTGCTCCTATCTTTTAGAGCATTTACCTTTGCCAGGAACTCCTCTCTGAGTGCTCAGGTCCTCTCCTTCCATATGCATGACCAACTGAAGTACACAATAGGTGATAATTGCTTAGGAGGACAATGGGTCTTATTATAAAAGAGGATTTCTAATTTAAGAATTAACCACAAACATATAAATGATAAAATACTTTCTTAAATAAAAGGTGAACTTATGCAGATACACATACACATGTATGAAGATATCTTGAGTTTATGTTTACTTAATATAAACCACATGAGTTAAATCAGTGACATGAGATCATGGAACATTCAGCAAGATGAAAAAAAGTCATGAAGAAAATTAATGCCAGTAATGGGTGAAACAACATTCCTGTGAGATTCACTTGGAGCAAATTTAATTAATTAATTTTATTTTAGAGAGGAAAGGAGAGAGAGCACATGAGTGTGTGTGTACATGAGTGCAGAGAAAGGGCAGAGGAACAGAGAGCGGGGCAGTTTCAAGCAGGCTCCACACCCATCATGGAGCCTGATGAGGGGCTTGATCTCACCACGCTGAGATCACCACTGCAACCTGAGCTGAAATCAAGAGTTGAACACTTAACCAAATGAGCCACCAGGCATCCCCACTTGGAACACATTTAAAAAGAGTTAGGGATTAGATTGCCCAGAGAAGGTGACTTGAGCAGACCTGCTGTGGAACAGCTTGGGGTGGGGGAGTAAAGGGACTTTAATAAAACCATGTGTTGAATAAAATGTGGAGCATATATGTCCTTTCTTCTGATGCTATGATGGAAACCTGTGAAAGGAAGTCAACAACTCACAGATGCTGCTTGTCACTCATCTTTTGCGTGTCATCATTTATGGTACCTGAAAAGACTAGAAAGGGATATGGTTCATAATCTCCCTAACTTGTGTGAATTGCCCTAGGGTTGCCTGCAATTGCGATTTTTAATTTCAGTTGATGTGTCCCTGATACTGCTGAGGATGCTCAGACTGGTCCTGAGGAAGTAGAATGGGAAAAAAGGTCTCAAAAGAAAGTACTAAGATTGTCATCATTTTGAGAAGTCCATACTTAGAACAGTGCTTCTCAACCTTGGCTTCACATTGACATTACCTGGGGAGCTTTATAAAATAGGATGCTTGGGACATACCTTCGAAGATTCTGATCTAATTATTTGGTGCATGCTGGGTGCTGGGAGTTTTTAGCACTCGCTAGGTTATCAAAATGTACAGCCAGGAGAATCACTGGCTTAACCATGAAACTAGTAGTAGGTAATCTTAGGAAGCTTGATTTCAGAGTCATACTTGAATATTACAGTGCGATGTAGTATCAAGCAGGGATAGAGAAGGAGGTTTGCAGTTTCTGCAGTATACAGTTCTAGGGGGAGCCATTTGTGCTGTTACCCTAGGAGTCAGGAGGAGAGTACCGTGGCCCAGTTCAGAGGTCTGGTCAAAGAACTGAACTGGTAACTATGAAGAAAACAGAGCAGAGACACATGGAATCAGGGCTCAAAAAAAAAAAAAAAAAAAAAAGGAAAGAAAGAGAAGAAAAGAAAAAAGAAAAAGACCTGGCTGAACAGTTTTCTGCCCAGTGTACTTCTAGTTGTCTTTATCTTTATCCCTATCCTAGTAGGATAGGAAATGTGCTCCAAGCAGACCTGCCTGGCGTCTTTCCAGGAGATCTGATGACAAACAAATCGCTGGGAGGCGTGGGTGGTGACCACAGACTCCATGTCATCCTTATCCCAGACAATTCTTTTTTTTTTTTTTTTTACTGTTACTAAAATTTTTTTTCCAGTGTTTCAAGATTCATTCCCCATTCCCCACACCCAGTGCTCCACGCTTTAGGTGTCCCCAGTACCCACCAGCAGGCTCTCCCATCCCTCCACCCCCCTCCCTCCAAGTCCCTCAGTTTGTTTCTGTGTTCAAAATCTCTGTTGTTTCGTTTCCCTCCCTAGATTACCCTAGTTCCCATTTGCTTTCCT
>PITA01022917.1:0-29351 GCA_004023965.1 Spilogale gracilis | reverse complement strand
AACCCACAAAGTAGATATTTCTATTCCAAATCCAGAAGGCTTTTTTAAAAAAATCAAACCACAATTTACAAACTTGAATGTTCAGGAACAAAATCTGTATCTAATGCAATTTTTAGGAGATTCGGAAGGCAAAAATACCTGGGATGTAATTACTCTGTGGCTCGATTCCCGCCGGGAAATTAGTGTTTTCTGGAATGGAGTGGGTATAATCGTCCAGAGGAGGCAGTTCTGTTAGGATCTCAGTGTGCCGCGGCACTAGTACCGGAGGCAGAACTGAAAGAGGAAGAGGGATCCAGGTTAACAGCAAGGAAGCAAGGATGGGCACAGACCAGACCTTTGTCGAAAAACTTCACACACATACAAAAAGAAGAAAGTAGCCTGCTTAATTTTTAAAATTTAGGGTTCACCAATTTGGCATTATACTAGTTCCTGAGAAATTGACAAATCTGATTGGTTTTAACTTGCCATGCAGTCCAGAATCTAAATTTCCAAGTTCCAATTTATCCTGTACTTTGAGGAACAGCATTCTGGTAATATAATATTACCACGTGCAGAAAGATCTGCAAAGTCAGATTTAGGCCATTTCTAAAAATATAGCTGTATTCTCTTTAAAAGTATCAAGTACACAGTTAAGTAAACTAAAAGTCTTGCCATGAACTTCACTAATCTGCTTAGATGTAATCAATGCCGCTGAAGTACTTCAAGAAGATGCTCAAAGAACAAAACGACTGAACACGGCTCAGGCAGCAGACAGGTGAAGCGGTCTATCGGCTTAATTTCATGCAGACTGTGAATCTGGGGATTAGAAGCTCCCAGATGTGTAACTCTGCGGTCAAACAGTATGCTCTCCCAACAAACTGACAGACCTGAGCCTCTGATGGTTTAATTTTTCCCTATTTAAAACATTTAAAAAGTACTTCTAATTAGTAGCAAATAATACACTGTGTTTTAGGTAATTTATTAAAATTTTATACCAAAGGGGCAATTACCTATGAGTACCTAAAATACTTAAGTTCAAGCACTTTAATTGAAAACAAGGGAAGAAAGCCCCAATTTTTCTACCTGGTGTCTCAACTCTCTGGTAGTGGTAAGGGTTTACACATACTTCATCCTTTTTAAGATTAAAAGCATATTCGCAGTTTTCGATTGCTTTGAGCTCATGGTGACTGTGAAGGTCGGGCCAGCGCCACAATCGGCAATATATCACGTGTGGCAGTCCTTTTCGATGGGATACTTGTAGACGGCCATCCAGAGACCTGCCGAGAAGCAAGGGGAAAGAAGGATGGGAACTTTAAAAACAAAACAGGCATAGTCGATTGGGCTAAATTAATACAATAAGAGCATAAAGAAAGGAATGACAGATATTCAGTTAGTTTTAGTGAGTACAAGGAAGAAAAATGTACTATTTAATGGGTCTGCTAAAAAAGTAAAGAGCAGCACTAGCAGACGTTTCTCATAAATATGCTACATAAATGACCCAGGTGTCAATAAGTGACTAACCACTTGGGAAGAAACTGATTTTTAAAAAAGGCTCATATAATGTACTTGAAAAGCTTTTTGCCAACTTCTATCTTGAGTAAATCAAACTCTTCTTTAGGGATGCTCTGGAGGGCATTAATACTGTAGGTAACTGAATTATCAAAAAAAGGAGCTAGTGTGAAGAATGGTAAGTTCCAACAATGATGTAAAGTAACTTACTCAAACTAATGTAGCTCATTACCCAGTTGTGATTGTTTTGAGTACCAAGGTGTAGTTATAGCTCACACAGTAATGCAGATGGTGATGAAATACAATGAGATGAAATGGACAAATACCAATATGCTCCAAAAGAGAATAAGGTGATTTAAAAAAAAAAAAAAAAAGGAGAACATAAAATGAGTTAGCCTCACGTTAACTGTGATATAAGGGGTTTGGTAAATAACTATGTATTTATTAGTATAAAGAAGATGAGATTTAGATGACAGCAAGAAATTTAGCAAAAACTGGTTATCAATTTACTTGAAAATTAGGCCAACAGATTATAATCTAATCTCAAACTCAAATGAGAATATAGTTATCGAAGTTCCTATTCTTTAGGGGATGCAATAATTTAAAGAAGATTCAAAACTAAAATTTCATTGATCAAAACATCAGCTGACACATTTAATATATCATTAATACCGGCAAGCAGGTATTGTAAATGCCATGCCTTAGTTACATTAAGGAAACATCCTAGGCAAAATGATACTGAGCAACCCATAGCAGGTCTTCCAAAACAGCCCCCCGCCCCAAGAGTGCTAGGATTCCAGAGAGGGCAGAATATTCACCTGGTTTGTTCAGAGAAGCTGTAAAGGCCTGTTGTATCCCACTGATCTATCGTATTTGGTGTACTCAGTCCCCAAATTTCAGAGCAAGTGCTGTGCATAAATTGAAAAACAAAAAATTGATGTGAACATGGAAGCATGGTTATTCAAAATACCATGATGTAAAACATGGAAAATGTACAGAATACTTCCTTCACCCAGAAAATATATATATATATATATATATCACTTTACTTTTTCATGGCCTTTTTGTGCTGGTTTCTATATTTTCCATATGAAGGAAGCCAATAAAATGGAACATGTGACTCCAGATAAGTTATGATTATGTTTTAAAAATGTGAACACCAATGCTCTCTAGCTTCATGAAATCATACCTATAATGCCCTTTCTAATTTCCTCTACTCATGACAAAGGACTAATACCTATGCCATTAGCCTTACTAAGAGTGCTTCATTTTATAATCTAGTTTTTTTTTTATTATCTAAATATGGATGTCAACTGGTCTTTTCAATACAGGAAAAATTTCACTTTTAAGTTAGATATATATTCGCAGCTAAGATTTTCATATTATTTGTTTGAGAAACTTTTTTATTCAGTTCTATTCATACTACACAGGAGAAGGAAGTGCATTCTGAAGTCACTCAAAGATAGCATACCACCTTAAAAGCTTTAAGAAATTGCTGTGAGGACTAAAGATATGTGAAAGCACCAAATTCTTAAGACGCTATGAGTATGAGAAATCGGCTATACCTAGTTTTCAAACATCAATACACCTGAAGGACACAGACCAGGAAGACCTCAAGCTTTTTCTTCCACATCTCATTCCAGAATGTGGGCAGCCCAGAGAAAATCCTCCTTGCTTCCCTGCAATGACTTTATTTCACAGTCACTTCTCATTGTGGGAGAAAGGGAGAAGGGCTTCAAAGGTAGTCTGGAATGGAACTTTTGCTTGTCAGCAGGTCTCAGGTCCTAAGTTGTGCTTCTTACAGTTACAGTCAAAAGGTAATTTCTGAAACAAACTCAAACTCCATTTCTCACATTTTATAAAATCCTCAAAATTTCATAGAGGAAGAAGAACCATTTCAAAATAAGTTTTGGAAATAAAATCAAACAATTTATTCATTGTTAAACAATGTGATGTACATACACATTGCTAATGAGCTGAGTCAACATTTCAAAGGACACCAGTGTCAAGTGCTGTCTTCCTACTGCCTGGGACACAACTCGCAGGGGGCCTCCCACAGAGCCCCCACAGCCCAGAGAGCCCGCAGAGCCCGCAGAGTCCGCAGAGCCCACAGAGTCTAGAGAGCCCAGAGAGCCCACAGAGCCGGCATAGCCCGCACAGCCCAGAGAGCCCGCACAGCCCGCACAGCCCAGAGAGCCCAGAGAGCCCGCAGAACCCGCACAGCCCGCACAGCCCGCACAGCCCGCACAGCCCAGAGAGCCCAGAGAGCCCGCAGAGCCGACATAGCCCACAGAGCCCAGAGAGCCTGCAGAGCCAGCACAGCCTGCAGAGCCCGCAGAACCCGCACAGCCCGCACAGCCCACACAACCCGCACAGCCTGCACAGCCCACTCAGCCGCTGGGCTATAGACCCAATTCCCGCCATGCCTTGGGGGCTTCAGCAGCCACACTGGACGGTTTTTATAAACGCATCTGCAGACACTACCCAGCACCCTTTTAAGGTATTTTACAGATTCTCTTCCTTTTAGGCTGTAGAAACCTTTCATTTCCCAAGCAACTAAAGCTGGAAAAAGACAAGAAACTGGAGGACAATGTAAACCTTTTCTTTTTTCTCCAAAGATGTGCTAACTAAAAAACCCATGATATACATGATTCTTTAAAAAAAAAAAAAAAAAAGATTTAATTTATTCATCTGACAGAGAGAGAAAGAGCTCCAGCAGGAGGGGGAGCGGCAGGCAGAGGGAGAGGGAGACACAGGCTCCCCACTGAGCAAGCAGCCTAATGTGGGACTTGATCCCAGGGTCCTGGGATCATGACCTGAGCCAAAGGCAGCTGCTTAAGTACTGAGCCACCCCAGAGCCCTACATGGTTCTTTTATTTAAGGTGTTTATGAAATACCTACCAAAGACAAAGAGAGCACCAAGCTGTTTGAATAACAAAAAAATCAACTACATTCTGGAGTGTTATGAACCTGAATTTAAACTTCAGAAGGGAAAATTTACAGCTTACTCTTCATCCTTGAAATGATTAACAAAAGATTAGATCAAGAGACTATTCTGCTCTTAAGAGAGTTTAATGAAGATTTCACCCACGTAATTCTGACATGGACACAGAACCAGAATCTAAAAGAGCACAGAGAGCTTAAGTTGGGCTTGAATAAAGCCTTGAAATAAATCAGAAAATAATAAACAGTCGTCGTGTTCAGAACATGCAATCCATCTGGAGGCAGGCCGATCTAGATCCACATCCCCTAACTCAGCCACACCCCAACTTCCATCACAGGGTACAGATAAGCCTCAGTCCTGCCGTTCACTGTAACATCGCTCTCCAAAATTAGGTTTACTTCAAAATATTAAATTGGCTTCTAGTATTTACAAGCTAGTAAAATTTTTGCTTGTTTATATAAGAAAAATGTTTTCTTTTAAAGAATCAATTTATAACAAAACACACAAAGCACCTGGAATAAATGTAAGTATAGATGTGTCAAAACTACACAAAGGAACATTCGAATTATTACTAAAGAACACAAAGGCAAAGTAAGCAAAGAGAAAAGCATCTACCTCCTATTCGGGAAGACACCACAGGGACATCAATTACGCCAAAGTTATGTATTTGATGCAATCTCAGGAAAAAAATTTCAAAGTTACTCCAAATATATCATAGCAAAATAAGTGAGAATGACCAGAAAAACTTCAACAAAGAAGAGTAGAGAATGGCCCTACCAAATTCTGGAACACATTATAATTTCTCAACAGCAACAGTATGTAATTAGCAAGAGGCACAAACAAAACAGAGGTCCAGCCTGCAGGGCAGCCTCAATCAGGCAAACCTGCCTTCAGGTAAAAATGACAGCCTCGGAACAAGATATAATAAAGTCAACTACGTGAAAACAGTGGAGAGAGACCAAAAGGACAAAAATCAAAAGGAAGTCAACTTTTGTAAGGGAGGAACTCTTTTGCATGAGCCACATTTAGGTGGCTTTGTATCTAAAGAGGGCCCACAGTATGAGCTAGGCGGGACATCTAGACCTTAAGCAGAAAACTGCTGTTTTACTGACTGGCACAAACAATCAGAGAATGGACGTGGGGTTGCAAGAGAGAATGGAAAAAGAAGGGGGAAAATCTTTTAAAGAAGGAGCCACAGGGGGGGAAATAGCAAAATATGAGTGTGAACTTCGAAATCTAAAAGAACAAAGTCCTGAAATCTCAGCTGTTGCTTACATCATAAGCAAACAAAAAAGCTGGACTTTGGGGCCAACCAAAACTTACTGCTAGAACAAAAATCAACTCTTCAGAGGAAGATAACAGAATTTAGAGAGTCTCTACAATATTTCATCCCAAGTATCCAGTACAAAAGCATATGAGGAAATAGGAAAATGTTACCTTCTAGTCAACAGAAAGAATAGCCAGTAGAAACAAATCCCCAAAATGAACTAACAGACAAGGATTTTAAAGTAAAAACTGTGAATATGCTCATGGACTTAATGAACGGATGGGAATCTCAGCTGATTAATGAAAACTATAAAAATGAATCAAATGAAAATTCTAGAATTTAAAATTATAAAATCAGAAATTAAAAAATTAACGTAATGGTTGGGCAAGACAGAAGAGCCAATCTGAAGATAAGTCAACAGAAATTATCTAAGCAGAAGAAACAAAATGAAAAAGAGTTAATAATAAAATGAACAGCCTCAATAACAAGGTGCAGTCCAAGCAAATGCAAGTACAAACCAGAAATGTTTGAAATAGTAATGGCTAAAACATTCTCAACTTCAGTTGAAACTAAACTCATATACTGAAGAAACTCAGTTAATACCAAGCAGTTTAAATACAAAGAAAATCATACTTGGGCACATCATTATCAAAATACTAAAAATAAAAAGTGAAAAGAAAATCTTCAAGGTGGTGAGAACTACAAAAACTCTTGCCACAAAGATGGCCAGTTATAGCAAATCTCTGCACTAAGAGATTTGATTAAGCTCCAAGCAGGGCTTCTAGAAGCCTAAGGCCAAGTTCCTGGAAGGATCCAGACCCTTTTGAGTTTGTGGGAAGGGGGTGTGTGAGTGTGGGGGGGGGGGATCGTCAACGCGGCCCAAAGAATTTACCATTTGTTCCTGCCAACACTTGTCAATAGGCTCCTGACCTCCTTTTCTTAGAGCATTTATCTTAAAAACTTGCACTTTTGTAAATCCTTCTCCAGTCTCTTTGAGAAGTACTCTGCGTCTCCTATAGCTCAGGAGTCTTTCTTAAGGACCTGAAATCTATTCCTATGAAATGTAATAAGTCATCAGAAAGGACAGATCTGTCTCCCAGATTGCCCTCAGAGGGAGGGTAGAAGCCTAACTTCAAAAAATGTCATTTAGCAGACAGATGGCCCAATCACATGTATTGACTAACCCTCATACTCACTTTTTTCTTCTTTTTGTGCTAATTTTTCACTTCTCTGACTCTGCTCAAGCCTCTACTCATTCCTCCAGCTCTACCCTCACCTTCTCCCAGTCACCTCTATGCAAAATGAAATTGAGCTCAGCTCTTCTACCACCGTGATTACTGAATAAAGTCTGTTTTTACCAACTTTGATCAAGGTCTGGTTTTGACAGTAGAAAGAGTAAAACAATCCACATATGTAGAGGAGTGAACACATGAGCAACAATTTCTCATCAGAAACAGTACAAGCCAGAAGACAATGGAACACTTGAAAGAGCTGAAAGGGGAAAAAACAAACTCAACCTAAAATCTATATCCAATAGAAATATCCTTCCTATAAGATGGCAAAACAAAACCATGTTCAGGTAAACAAAAACAGAATTCAATTGTAGCAGACTCTGCTAAAGGAAAGTTCTTCAGAGTTACAACAACAACAACAACAACAACAACAACAACAAAAACAGCAAGAGAGGAAAACCCTGAAGTCACTGAGAAAAATTAAGAGAGCTAGAAAGTATTAAGTACGCAGGTCAATGTAAAAGACAGTTTTTTTTTCTCTTCTACAAAAAGGAGATGGCCAGTTATAGCAAAAACTGTAACTCTAAAAGTATGTGGATGCAATTTGTACGACAATAGCCAACAGAAATAAAAGAATGTATTAAAAACACACTCTTGCAAAGTTAAGGATTCATATGG
The DNA here is from genome assembly GCA_004023965.1 of Spilogale gracilis. Lineage (NCBI taxonomy): Eukaryota > Metazoa > Chordata > Mammalia > Carnivora > Mephitidae > Spilogale > Spilogale gracilis. Next base: position 21,742 of record PITA01022917.1, on the reverse strand, counting down.
TCATTGGGAAAGCAACCCCCGCCCAAAATAGGGAGGAACAAAGCAAAAAAGCATACAGAAAATTAAAATGAAACAGTAAAAAATAATTAACCCCAAAGGTAAGGAAAAAAAGGAAGAAGAAAAATCAGATGATAACAGAAAACAAAGAATAAAGAGTAAAACAAAGGTAAATCCAACCACATCAATAACATTATAAATAAATATATCACATATTCCAATAAGTGGCAGAGACTTGTCAGAATGAATACAAGATGTAAAATATCTACAAAAAAGATGAACTTCAAGTATAATACATCGATTAGCTGAAAATATAAGAATGGAAATATACAGTTCATGTAAGCAATAAGCTTAATAAAACATAATATCAGCAATAATAAGGGTTTTTTTTTTTTGGTTTTTTTTTTTTAAGATTTTATTTATTTGACAGAGAGAAACACAGCCAGAGAGGGAACACAAGCAGAAGCAGGGGGAATCGGAGAGGGAGAAGCAGGCTTCCTGCTGAGCAGGCAGCCCGATGTGGGACTCGATCCTGGGTCTCCGGGATCATGACCTGAGCCGAAGGCAGTCGCTTAACCAACTGAGCCACCCCGGCGCCCCTAAGGTTTTTTTTTTAAAAGATTTTGTTTATTTGTTTGACAGCGAGAGACAGGCAGTGAGAGAGGGAAAAGAAGCAGGGGGAGTAAGAGAGGGAGAAGCAATCTCCCCGCCAAGCAGGGAGTCCGGTGTGGGGCTTGATCCCAGGACCCTGGGATCATGACCTGAGCCAAAGGCAGACACTTCACGACTGAGCCACCCAGGTGCCCCAGAAGTAATAAGGTTTTAAGACTAAGAATATTACCAGAGATAAAAAGAGACATTTCCTAAGAAGGTCAATTCACCAGAAAATATCAGCCATCCTGTATGCATCTAAAAATACAGTTTCAAAAGACATTAAACAAAAACTAACAGATCCAAAGGAAGAAATGAACATATCAATAATCAGAAACTTCAGTAACTCTTTAGACAGACTGAAAAAAAAATCCATATACCATAAAAGAACTGCACAATACTATCAACCACTTGCTCTGGCATAAACAGAATCTTTTTCAAGTATGCAGGGAACATTAAGAAAAAGAGACCATATACTGGGGCCATAAAAAAAAAAAAAGTCAATAAATTTTAAAACTCTGAACTCTTATAGATTGTGTTCTTTGGTCACAAGAGAATTAAATTACAAATCAATGACTGAAAGAATCTTAGAAAAACCCCAAATATTGGGAAACTAACAATACATTTCTAAATAAACCATGGGCCAAAGAATAAATCATAAAATAAGTAAGGAAATACTCTACATGATAATGAATCTACAGTGTAAGAAATTGGGGAAGGGGTGCTAAATCTAAATCTGTGCTTAAAGGGAAATTTACTACTTAACAACTACATTAGAAGAAAGAGATACTTTAATGTCTTAGCAATGATATGATTCTTATTAGCATGGGTACTGGAGGTCCTTGCCAATGCAACATGGTAAGAAAAAGTAAAAAAACAAATACTGGAAAGGGACGAAATGAAACAACTTAAAAAAAAAAAACAAAAAAACCGCTGAATTCAAAGAAACAGAGGGTAGAATGCTGTTTACCAGGGTGTGGAGGGTGGGAAAAATGGGCATATGCAGGTCAAAGGATACAAACTTTCAGCTATAAGATGAATAAATTCTGGGGATCTAATGTACAACATGGTAACTAAATTATCAATACTGTACTATATAGTGGAAAGTTGTTAATAGATCTGAAATAGATCTAATAGATCTCTCCTCACACAATAAAGGTTATGTGAGGGGATGGAGATGTTAAAGAACTTTATTGTGGTAATCATTCTGCAGTATATGTATATCAAATCATACACTGTACATATTAAATTTACATGTTGTATTGGCAATAATCTCAAGAAAGCTGGAAAAAAAGCCCTGCTTTTTTGGACAATAATATAATTGTTTACATGGAAAATCTCTGAAGCAACTTCGAGAACTCATTAGAAAATTTAGCAATACTGCAGGATGTAAGGACAACTTATAAAAATCCATTATATTTCTATATACTAGCAATAAACATGAAAATTAAAATTTTGAATTGCATTTACAATAGTGTCAAAAAAACCCAAAATACTTAGACAAAAGTTTTAAAGTAAGATATATAAGGCCTGTATACACTAACATTAAAAACTGTGCTGAAAGATATTAAATAAATCTAAGTATACAAAGAGATACACTGTCTCTAAAAATTAAACGACTTCTAATTCCCTAGTAATATTTAGTCTGTTTTTTCCCCAAATCCATTGTGATCATGATTCCAGCAAGGTATTTCTGTAACAACTGACAAGCTGATTAGAAATGCAAATGACCCTGGAGAGCAAAACAATCTTGAAAAAGAGTAATTAACACGGATAAGATGTATTTATCTCACAAATACTTAATAGGCTAAAAGAAGCTGAACATAAAAGACTAGAAACTGAATGATTCCATTCACATGAAATTGTAGAAGGGGAAAAAAACAAATTGAAAGCAAAAAAAATTCAAACAGTGGTTGCCTCAAAAAACATTGGGAAAGAGTAAGAAAGACATTCTGGATGATGAAAATGTTTTACTATTTGATACACTGTAAATGTATCTGTAAAATATCATCTTATTAGACACACTTATGATTGATGTACCTTGCCATTTGAAAACTGTTCCTAAGAAAACTAACAACAAAAAACCCCCCCAAAAAATACAAAAGAATTCAAACAATTAAACAAAATTCAGAAGAACTCAGCAACAGAAAAAATATTCATATAGCAATTTAGTCTATGATAAAGCTCTCTACAAACTGATAGGGAAAAATCTCTAAAAATCAGATTAAGTGAAAAAAGCTAGCACGGTATGTATAGTAAGCTACTCTTAAAAAAAAGAGTAGAAATATCTATGTCTAGGTGTATGCATCAGGAAACACACAAACACACACACACACACCCATGAACAGAGGTTATTATCTGAGCAGCTGAGGAGGAGGAAGATTTTTCAATATGATTGTTCTGTTTCTATATATGCATGCATATCTGCATGTGTATACGTACAGATAGATTTTTAAACTACGGGAATATACTGCCTTTTCCAAAATTCAACAAATGAAATAAGAAAATATTGCCACCGAATTAAATACAAGTCAAGTCATCTTGACATTTCTATAAAAAGATGTGCTTCTAACCTTAAATACTAAGCATAAGAAGTACAGACTGTTATTTCCTATTCTGCGTCATTTCAGCTCACTTTGGGCATTACTATAGGAGACAATAAAGTGCCAGCCAGAGTCCTGTTCGTTCTCTTCAGGCACAATGTCTTCTTGAACAGAGGCCTTTGGAACTCATTTTCTTCCACGCACCTTTGTGTCAACAGCCGCTTCCTAGCCACCTTCACTATTAATTCTTTAGGTATGCCTACCACACCAGGACAATTTTTTTAAGACCTAGCAATACAGGGGATTTGAATCACACAGTTTTAATCACCCTCTCTTTCTTAAACATTGATTTTCTTTTTTTTTTTTTTTTTTTAAAGATTTTATTTATTTGACAGAGAGAAACACAGCCAGAGAGGGAACACAAGCAGGGGGCGTGAGAGAGGGAGAAGCAGGCTTCCTGCCGAGCCGGGAGCCCAAAGTGGGACTTGATCCAGGGTCTCCGGGCTGAGCTGAAGGCAGTCGCTTAACCAACTGAGCCACCCAGGCGTCCCTTAAACATTGATTTTCTATAACCACATTTTATTTTGCCCATCCCATAAGACCCAGAGCTCCAAAGATGTCTGTGCATCTACCAACTAAGAACAAGGTACTGGTGACTAAGTATTTTTAGAGCATAAAAACTGCATCACAGTACTCCTAGTCACACTAAAACATATATTTAATTTTATTTTAAGATTTTTATTTCTTTGACAGAGACACAGTAAGAGAGGGAACACAAGCAGGGGAAGTGAGAGAGGGAAAAACAGCCTTCCCATTAAGCAGGGAGCCCGATGTAGGGCTTAATCCAGGGACCCCGGGATCATGACCTGAGCCACCCAGGCGCCCCAAAACATATATTTTAAGTAACAGTGCAGAAAAATGGATCTCTCAGGTTTTCACGTTTGTTAATAAGGAGTGGCAAATTACAATTCCAAGTATGGACAGTTCCTAAAAAAACAAAACAAAACAAAACAAAAAATGAATGCAGGAAAAATGTTAAAGAAATAGCACCGATTGTAACAACTATATAAACATCTTTTTTACATTTCCTAGTCCAATAAATCTAGAATGTCATCTATCTAACATGCATTATTTTAGGTTAATGTAAAAGAAAAGACTTCTAATTTTATTTACAAGATGCATCCCAAAGTGAAAATATGTTCATCTTAGAATTGGTGAAATATGTGGTAACAATTATCTTCACACGTTAGCTCCTACATGTCAGGTACTGCATAAGACTTTCTACATCGTAGACCCTTATAATAACCTGCAAGCTATGTATTACTATTTCATTTCAAAACTGGGAAAACGCAGCCTCAGAGGGAAAATAAAACCACCTCAGCAAGGTCATACAGCTAACAAGTGGCAGGGCCAGGATTCCAATGCACATCTTACCAGATAATGCTTTCTACTCGCCCAAGAGCTTCCTGAGCTCTTAATTTAACATCAACTACACCAGCATTTCTACGGCTAAAGCCTAGGGATCTGTGGGCACCTCAAAAAAGTACTTTCAAGGGTCTGTCTGGTTCCTACAGTAACTTTGTTAAGTTACATTTTTATTGTGAGAAAACAGTAGCTGACACATCCACATACCCTGGGTCACCAGCTAGGCGCCAGTCCTTACTGCTTCATCACGGCCGCGTCTGGGCTTGGGTCTGTTACAAACACCTCGGCCAAGGGTAAGTACTGAGACTGACTTAACGTGGAAATGATGACATCACACCAGAAAGGTGTACGTTATTTTTTTTTAAGTTTTATCTGTCAGAGAGAGAAAGCACAAGCAGAGGGTGTGGCAGGCAAGGAGAGAAGCAGGTTCTCCGCTGAGCGAGGAGGCTGGTGTGGGACTCCTGGGATCATGACCTGAGCTGAAGGCACGCAAGCGCCTCAGGGTGTGTGCTATTCAAATTACGTTTCATAGTAGTTGGAAAGAAAAGAATTATGAGAATTTAGCAAGACTGGGCACAGGGTAGTATGCTGACCTCAAAAGAACCTTAGTCATGAGTAGCACACAGTACCAAAATCACAATGGAAACAAAGTCAGTATTAACAAAAAAACAGCATCATTTGTTAAACTTACATTAGAATTTTCTTGGTTGCAGAGCTTAGTATAAATTGTCCTTTTTTGATAAGCTTAAAGTTTATTAAATTAGGTTTACTAAATTACAAAATTAGGTTTCTTTGCTTTTTTAAAAAAATTATCTAAGAGAGTGCATAAAAGAATACATGCTGGGGGAGTGGCATGTACGTTACTTAACATGTGAAAAGAACCTACCTCTACAAAATCAAACTGCTTACAAGTAATAATAATAAGAGGATGGGTCTGAGAAGGCTAACTTGGTGAAATCAACAATGTCTATATCACAGAATCCTATAAACTATTAAATGAGTTTTACTGTTCTTGCCATATTTGCATGATTTACTGCAGCAGTTCAACTACCACTGTCAAGTAATAAACCTTACGCTGTTTTACCAACTGATTATTTTTCAATGCCTTCTTGTCTCAAGAATATATTTCTTCTACAAATCAAAGGAGTACAAATCCAGCTTGTCACTGTGGAAAGGTTATAAAGCATGCTAAACACTGAATAAAATTAAAGGAGTTAACAAATTAGCCGAACAGTATCAATAAAGGAAACTTCATTCGAGGTCCAGCTCTTGATTACAGATGTACCCAAGAAATATGGACTTCCGGGATGCCTGGGTGGCTCAGTTGGTTAAGTCAGACTGCCTTCGGCTCAGGTCATGATCCCGGAGACCCGGGATCGAGTCCCACGTCGGGCTCCCTGCTCAGCGGGAAGCCTGCTTCTCCCTCTCTCACTCCCCCTGCTTGTGTTCCCTCTCTCGCTGTGTTTCTCGCTATCAAATAAATAAAATCTTAAAAAAAAAAAAAAAGAAAGAAAGAAAAGAAATATGGACTTCCATGGAACAATCTGTAACTACCCATCTATAACTACCTCTCCTTAAAACAGAACACCCCTTTCATTTCATATATGACTAGCAAGGACTAACATTTATATTTTAAATAACTCAGAAATCAAGAACTGATCATTGTAATAATAATAAAAAAAGACCATATATTTCTATAATTACACATACTATATCTGCCTGTGTACTTCATCACCACTATATAGCTCAGGGGTGGGAAACAAAAAAAATAAAATAAATAAAATAAAAATGCCCACCTCCAGATAGGTTTTGTTTTTGTCTTGCCTTCCTTCTATCAGAAGCTTTAGGAACAGCCTTATCCTTAACAAATTAGCAAAGGGTCCAAATGAACAATTAAGAAATTCCCATTGGGGGCACCTGGGGAGCTCAGTCAGTTAAGCAGCTGCCTTTGGCTCTGGTCAGGATCCCAGGGTCCTGCATTGGGCTCCCTGCTCAGCAGGGAGCCTGCTTTTCTCTCTCCCTCTCCCTGGCACTCTGCCTACTTGCGCCCTCTATCTCTCTGTCAAATAAATAAGTAAAATCTAAAAAAAAAAAAAAAAGAAAAAGAAAAGAAATTCCCATTGGCTACAGAAAACTTCAAAAACTGCCAACACTTAGGGGTGCCTTAATTAAGCATCCAACTCCTGATTTCAGCTCAAGTCCTGATCTCAGGGATCGAGAAATCCCCCGCATCTGGGTCCCGGCACATCACTGGTGTACTTGAAGATTCTCTCTCCCTCTGCTTTTCCCCACCATACGCTCTCTCAAATAAATCTACCTTTAAAAAAAGAGAAATTGCCAACATTTAAGCATTAGCTATGTACCTGGCCTATTCAAAATGCTTTACATACACTATCTGATTTAAACTCTTATCAACCCTATAAAGTGAATTAACATGACTATTATTTTCAAATAAAGAGATTTATCACATTTATGTGAGCAGTTAAATAACTCTGAAAGGTCACAGAGCTATTCAAGTAAGAGCCAGGACTTCTATTCATTTCTGCCTGGCTTAAGAGCCTAAGGTACCCACTTTGGTAGAATGATGGTATAAATAAAAGGTTTCAAACTTTTATAGGAGTGTATACTATTTTATTTTTTTCTGTATTCTTAATACTCTGGCATTTGGAGCCTTGATGGGGAGGCTGTCCCTCCCAGGGATACTTCCTAGACAGCAAGAGTCCCTTGGGGAGTGCACCTTTCTCACACAAAAAACGACCACTCCAGAACCCATACCACTAAGTAAACATCACGCCAATATTCCTCCTGCCGTAAATCACCCTAGAGCTAGGTATTGGACAATTAGCAATGACCGCCTCCCAGTCCAGGGCCTGTATTTAAACTACCCAAATCTCTCAGCGTATCTAGCTGGCATTGCCTATTCCTTCCCTGGAAACTTCCAACGAAGGCTCTGGGCTGTGCTTGGTCCTTGCCCCTCTACTGATCAACCCATCTTTTTGATATATTAAAATTAAAGTTGCAGATTCTTCAAACCTAGACACTTAAAACAAGCATGTATTGTAACTAGAAGTCATTGCTCACTTGTGGGTTTGTTTTAGGTAAAATTTACATGACATGAAACAAATGTTAATGGTGCCATCTTGTTTCATCCATTGCAATAAATATCTTTGTCAACCCCCATCCCTGCCAAGAATACCCACCCAGAAAGCCCCTCATGCCCTCTTATCAGTCAAATCCTGCCATTCCCTCTCCCATCCTCAGAGGCAATCTTGGATCTATTTTTCTCACGTTTAATCTCTTTTAGAACTTCCTTATAAACAGAATCATACAGTATATTCTTTGGATCTGGCTTTTTTGACTCAGCATAATGGTATTGAGAGTCATCCATGTGACAGTAGGCCATTCTTTTTGGTGCTGAATTTTCCATTACATAAACAGACCACAATTTGTTTAGTCATTTTGTACCAATGGACACCTTACCTCTTGCCAGATCTGGGGTATTATTAATTAAGCGGCTATGAGCATTTTTGTGGACACATGTTGCATCTTGGGTAAATACCCAGAAGTGAAATTCTTAGAGGTTACTGGCTAGATGCATGTTTAGTTTTACAAGAAACTGCCAGACCTTTTATCCCAAGTGGAAAGCACCATTTTATATTCCCTTCTTCAATATATGGAAGTTACTGAGTGTTCCACAGCCTCCCCAACATTTGGCATGGTCAGTTTCCTTAATTACAGCCATTCTGGTGGCTGTGCAGCAGTATTTCATAGTGGTTTCAATTTGCATTTTCATGAAGACTAACAATATTGCACACTTTCCATTTGTTTCTGGCCCTTGGTATATCTTCTTTTGTGAAGTATCAATCTTTTCCTCATTTTTAAAATTAGTTTTTACTACTGAGTTCCAGAAAAAAAAAATTAAAAAAAAAAAAAGATTTATTCATCAGAGAGAGAAAGACAGTGAGCACAAGCAGAAGGAGCAATAGACAGAGGGAGAAGCAGGTTCCCTGCTGAGCAAAGCCCAATGTGGGGCTTGACCCCAGAACCCCGGGATCATGACCAGAGCCGAAGGCAGCCAACTGACTGAAGGCTCAACCGACTGAGCCATCTATGCATCCCCAGAAATTCTTCGTAAATTCTGGACACAATCCTTTCATCAGAAATGTTTTGCAAATATTTTCTTCTATTTTGTGATTTGCTTATTCATTTCTTAAGGTTTTCTGAGATCCTTTTAATAATGAAGTCTAACTTATTAAATTCCTCTTACTGCTTTCTATATAAGAACCAAAATAACCTTTGCCCATCCCTAACTCACAAATATATTCTCCCACACGGGCTTTTAGATGAGAACTATGATCCATCTGGAATTGATTTTTTTTTTTTTAACGGTATAAGGTGGCATCAAAGTTCATTCTTCATATGGATATCCAGTTCTTTCGGCGCTTTATGTTGAAAAGACTTTCCTGTCCCTATTGGATTACTTTGGCATCTCTGCCAAGACCCAAATGACCGCATCTCTTTCGGGTTCTCTATTCTATCCCATTGATCTGTTTTTATGCCAGAACCACACTGTACTGATTACTGTGGCTTCATGGAAAGTCTTGAAGTCAGATAATTTTAAAGTGCTCTTTGTTTTTCCTTCTCAAGATGGCTTTGGCTATTCTAGGCCCTGTGCATTTCCATGTAAATTTTAGGGTAAGTCTGTACATTTCCACAAAATAAAAAAATAAAAATAAAAATAAAAATAAAACTTTTTAGGAGACTGATTTGGGTCAGACTAAATTAGAAGATACTGACATAGTACTGCTGGGTGTTTCAAATCATAAATATGCTTGTCAGTTTATTGCACGGTAGTTCCAACATGTAGGTCATCTCAGGGTTGGTCTCCACGGGTCTCCTGTTGAGACAGGGTCACATTTTCTTTGTTCTTCATGTTGGGTGATTTGGGACTGTATGCTGGACACTGTGACTGGTATGTGGTAGAGATGCTAGATTCTGTTATATTTCTCCAATAAGAGTTAACTGTTTGTTTTAATTAATTTGTTTGCACTTAAACTGCAAATTCTGTGTTTCAACAATTCAAATCCATTTTTTACCTTTAGCTAGACTGCACTGAGTCTACCCAACACATGTGTGGGTTCAGGGGTTAGCCTAGTGATTTTGTTCAAGTTCTTGAGCAGAATCTGGGATTCGCACTCTGTTCTGCAATTCTTTCCTTGCTAGGATTTCCCCTTCATTCTTCAGCCACTATGGTTATCCCAAACTCCAATCTCTGTTTTTCAGGACAGAAAAACTGGGTTTGGGAATGCAATTTTAGCTACCTTACACATTCTGCATGAATAAAAAAGCTTATTAAAAACAGAAAATTCACCTTTTCTTCTAAGAGTCAAATCTCCCCCAAAGAGGTCTATTTTTGTATACTCTCTAGGGCCCTGTTTTTCTTTTTATCTTGTGCAGCTTGTAACTGTTACCTGAGGAAGTGTCATTCTGATAAAAGCTTATCTGTCTATACAAGAATTCTCTCTCCATTCACTTTTAATTTCCCTGATCAGGGTTTTGAAATTTCAGTGTAGAGGTCATGTATCTTTAAAAAAAACAAAACAAAACGTATTTTAAATTTTATTGACACTTATAAGTTTGGTACTATTCACAGCACTGTTTTAATATCATTTCCGTATATGTGAAAAAATGGATTTTTAAGACACTGGACCTATAAAGTGCAGTCTTGCTAATAAATTTAATCATTTGCTTTAGATATTTTTTGTAGATTGCTTTTAAAAGGTTTCTTGCACGATGTCATCTACAAAAAGCAAGAGTTTTCACCCAATCTTTCAGATCCTTATGCCTTTTACAGTTCATATTCCTCTGGCTAGGTCCTACACTAAAATAACAAAGACATAAGAGTGGACATCTTTGTCCTGTTTCTGATCTTCGGAAAAAACACTTTTATGATTAAGTGTCTTAGCTATCAGTTTTTCTTAAATGTCCTTTATTAGACTGAGGAAATCTCCTTACATTTCTAGTTTGCTGGGGGTGTTTATCATGAATGGATGAATTTTGTCAACTGCTTCTGACCAAGTAAGGTGATCTAATGGTTCTTCTCCTTTGTTAGCGCAGTGAATTACACTAATTTTTGAAATTTATAAATAAACCTTGCATTTTTGGAATAAATCTCACCTGTGATGTATTCTTTTTATATACTGCTAGAGTTTATTTTTTAAAAAGATTTTATTTATTTATTGGACAGAGAAAAAGGTCACAAGTAGGCAGAGAAGCAGGCAGATAGAGAAGAGGAAGCAGGCTCCCTGCTGAGCAGAGAGCCTGATGTGGGCCTCGATCTCAAGACCCCGAGATCACAACCTGAGCCGAAGGCAGAGGCTTTAACCCACTGAGCCACCCAGGTGCCCTAGAGTTTATTTTGTTAACAAATTTTTTCATCTATGTTCATGACAAATATTAATCTATAAATTTTCTTCTTTGGTTGCCATCTTTGCCATGTTTTGGCACTGGTTATGTTGGCCTCATAAAAGGATTTTTTTCCTGAGTCTCTGTAAGACTGATGCGATTTCTTGCTTACATGTTCGAAATTACTAGGAAAGCCACCTGGACCAGAAGTTTTCTTCATGGTAAAGATTTTAATTATGAATTCAGTTTCCTTTTTTAAAAGATCTGATTTTTCTTCTGAGGAGAACAAGCACAAGCAGGGGGCATGGGGGCTGAGGGAAAAGGAGACTTCCTGCTGAGCAGGTCATAGGGCTCACTCCCAGGATCCTGGGATCATGACCACACCCTAAGGCAGATGTTCAACCAACTGAGCCACCTAGGCACCCCATGAATTCAGTTTCTTTAATTGACACAGAGCTACCCAAATTTTCCATTTCTTCTTGCATCATCTAGGATAATATATATATTTTTAAAAGTTGACCATTTCAAGTTTAATAGCATAAAGTTATTTAAAATATATGCTTATTATGCTTTTAATGTATGTAGGACCTATGACATTACATTTCTTTCTTCCTTTTTCTTTTTTTAAAGATTTCGTTAGATAGGGAAAGAAAGAGCACATGAGGAGGGAAGAAGGAGGAGCAGCAGACTCTCCGCTGAGCTGGAAGCCTGATACAGGGCTCAATCCCACGACCTAGAGATCATGACCCGAGCTGAAGGCAGACCCCTAATTATCTGAGCCATCCAGGCACCCTGGATATTTCATTTCTAACAGAAGTAATTTATGCTTATGGTCTCTATCATGTTCTTTCTCACCTTTAGTCTAAGAGGGGTTTACCAACTTTCTGATCTTTCTAAAGAACCAGGTTTAGCATTGATAATTATCTCTACTGTCTGTGTTCTAGTCATTGATTTCTTATTTTTATTATTTTTCCCTTCTACATACTTTCCATTTTCTTTGCCTTTGTTTCTACTACTTACATGAGGTTTCATGTAAATTTTCTTAAATAGTTTTTTAAAGCTATAAATTTTCCTTTAAGCACTGTTTCATCTACATCCCACACACTGGATATGTTGTAATTTCATTATCACTTAGTTTGAATTATATTCTAATTCCTCTCATGGCTTTCTTCTAAATAACCCAATAGGTCAAAGAACTGTGCTGTTTAATCTCTGTTTTTTAACAGATGTTTTATTGGTATTGATTTCTAATTTTGTTGTTATTGGGAGAGAACATATTCTGTTGTTTTCAATCTTTAAAATTTATTGAGACTTGTGCTCTGCAAATAAGCTTTCCTGGTGTAGTTCCATGAGCACTTGAGAAGACTGTATTATAATGATATTAGATTTACTAACTAGTCTATAAATATCAAGTCAGTGGTTAACAGTGTAATCTAGATCTTCTATGTTGTTACTGATTTTTTGGGCCTAACCGAACTCTCTACCTGTAACTGTGGATTTATGATTCTGATCCATTAATTCTTCCGAGTTTTACTACACATATTTTGGAGCTTTATTAAGCAGGTACACATTTGTGTTTATGGCTTCTTGATGTCGGCACTTCAGAGACGTCATTTGACAATGTACATATTGGCACTAAGTCCTTACACATATTACATCACTTAAACCTCCAACCACCCACGAATCAGGCATTGTTATCCCCAGTGGACAAACGAGGTAGTGGAAGCCAGAGGTAAAGTAACATGTCGTCCTGCCACCAGCAAGAGGCCAGGAGAGGCTGCATTCTTAATTACCAATGCTATTCTGCCTCTTACCTCGTTATTAAAAAGAAACAATAAGAACAGAGTAAGACAAAACTGAAACAATAACTTTGGTATAATATCCCAGAGAAGTAAAACTTTGTGGTAAGAGTTAATTTTCTCAGGAAAATTTTTTTTTTTTTTTTTTTTTTTAAGATTTTATTTGTTTGTCAGAGAGAGAGAATGAACAAGCAGGCTCCCTGCTGGACCCGACTCCAAAACCCCTGCATCATGACCCAGTGCTGAAGGCAGCCACTCAACCAACTGAGCCACCCAGGCGTCCCAGGGGAAAAAATTCTTCAGACAAGTGAACTGGCAGAGCCACTCCCAAACCAAAATAGGAGGGGACAATCAGAGTCCTATAAGGATAAAATTGGTACTCTTCTTCTTCTTTGGTTTGGTATAGCTCTCCTTAGAAGCAGAAGGACCACATAAGGATTGAAAAAACATTCCACCTTTACCTCTAAATGTTACACTGAAAACACTACTTTGAGACCTTGCTAGATGTTCCATCTCTCACACAAATAAAATAGTCCCTACCGCTGAAGTCCCTACAGTTGATTTTAAATATTAATTCTAGGGGCGCCTGGGTGGCTCTGTCAGTTAACGGTCAGACTCTTCATTTTTGGCTCAGGTTGTGATCTCAAGGGCTGTGAGATGGAGCACTGCATCTGGATCTGCAATGGGCAGGGAGTCTGCCTGAGACTCGCGCTCTCCTTCTGCCCCTCCCCCAGTCTCCTCACACTCTCTCTCAAATATATAAATAAATTCTTTAAAAATTTTTAAAAATAAAATATCAATTCTAATAGTTGCTCAACATTTTTCAAGTCCACCCAAAAAACTTTTCACTTGAAAAAAAAAAAACCCTAATAATAAAATGGGCTCAGAATATTTTAATAATGTAACTAATGGACTTTCTATATTTATATATTTTGTTTTTAACAATTAAAAATGTACCCTAAATGACAAAAAAAAAATCCTAATGGAAAATGTAAGTGCATAACATTCCAATCTTTTTAAATTAGACAGATAAAACAAGAATTGCAACACAGAACAGAGGTCTGTAAAAACCCAACTTTCTAAGTCATATATTTTTGTGGTGCTTGTATTTGGTTGTCAAGAAAGGTTTTTTACTCTGACAGTTTTAAAAATCAGCATCATATAAAATAAAAATCAATGCACATTTGTATAACACTTTAAAGCTGACAATGTTTTTACATGAAGAAGTTACAATGTATAGGTAATTTTTCATAGACGAATGTATTACTCATAACTCTTAATGCAAATTATATAAGCCGTCACATAAAAACAATGAGAAAAATTCCCTAGCTCTTAAATTATGTTTCATTATAAATTTTTGTTCAGTATTGAACTCTGAACTTGCAAACCGTCCTTAACACAAGCAAAGTCTCCCTTCACCTGTTCTCCTGCATCAGCCTAGCAAACTTGGAAGTAAACCAAGTCAGGGAGAAATTAAATCTTCCTACAAACATATAAAGTCACACAAATAAGCAAAGTTCATAAAAGAAAAAAGTATGGGAGGAGGGAGTTAATAAAAAATCTTGCCCAGTTGTAATTCATGATCACAGTTTCCCAAGGGCCTGAAAGACCACCATTCCATAGTGCTTTCCTTAATTACTCAATGGCAGAGCCACAGCTGGATTCCAAAAGACTAATATCACTGTTTGAAGGGAAAATAGATGGTAAAAGAAGAAAACTCCACAATTATAATAAAATCGTCTCGTGGGAAATAAAGCCTCACTGGATAATTTGACAGGTAGCATGGTCAATTATAGTATGTTTAGAAAAGAAGTTGTATGTGTTGTGCAAATGGTATGTACCATCCCTCCATTCTCATACAGTCTACCCATCGCCAGCACCACTAACCTTGGACTCCCAAGTTTTCAAAACAAGAACATTAAGACAGCTTCTTTGACAATCGGACTTGGTGAGCTCCACCCACTCTCAGGGTATTTCAAACCCTCCAACAAGCTCTCTCATCCAGCTGCTCTCCCCTGCAATCACAGTTTGGAATGATCCCAGGGCTGCCTGAGTCCTACCAGGGTGTATGGAGTAACAACAGATCTCTTCAGGAAATAAGATGTTACCCTGCTCTAAATGAAAACCTTAGTCTCTCAATCTTGCTAACTCTACCTCATCCACGACCCCGCAGCTCTTATTTTTAAGGGCCCCACAGGTTCCGGAGCATCAGAAAGAGGGGCTTTTACAGGAAAAGGGAACGAACAGTCAGGCTGACCGGACTGAGAGGTGCCTCTTACCTGCAGTCAGCTTCCAGGACAGGTACTTCCCTGGCTGGTCTGCCTGGGTCACTGCCACCCTCCAGGTTGGGCCTCTTGATCCCTTCAAGACAACTTCAGCTACCTTAGTAGTAAAGTCTGGACCTTGGGAAAACTCGTGCAACTCTGATCCGTCAGACTCCGGACATGCGGGCTGTTCTCACAGTGCCTGCTCTTCATTCTACTGATGCAAGGACAGCTCCATCTGGCCTCCCCCTGTTAGCCATTTCTAGGTGGTGGGCAGGTACCAGTCTATTTAATTCCCAAACCTCAGCAAGTCAAATGGATACGGTCCTCTGAAGCCCCTCGATGTGGACAAAGGAAAGGGGAAAGCCACAGCATATACTGTTTTCTACAAAGAAGTTCTTTGGGATCCCTCTTTTTACAAACTCCTGCATTTCTTTTACATAGCCTAGAAGTGAGTGACAGGTTAACCAGAGCCGAAATCCCCTCTGCAAGTCCTGCACCTGAATGTCTATTGCACCTCAGTTTTGAACATTAGGTTACTTGCAATCTACTGATCTCAGATTTGGGAGGGTCTCTGAATAAACACCAGAAGTTCCCATTTGAACATTCTGTTAGAATTCTACTTCCAAGGTAAGATACAAGAAGGTCATAGCGGGTTAACGTTACTGTTCCAACAACTAGAGGAAAAAAGATAACAACAGCAACAAAAAAAATTGTGCAAAAAGACAAGGAGAGCTGCTGAAGTAACCAGACCAGGATGAATCAAAGTTATAACTAGGAGAGGGGTGTCTGGGTGGCTCAACTGGTTAAGCATCATGATCCCCAGGTCCCAGGATGGAGCCCCATGTCTGCCCCTCCCCCTGCATGTATTCTCTCTCAAATAAATAAAATCACACACACACACGCGCACACACACAAAGAAGGAAGAGGAACAT
Source organism: Spilogale gracilis (assembly GCA_004023965.1). Taxonomy (NCBI): domain Eukaryota; kingdom Metazoa; phylum Chordata; class Mammalia; order Carnivora; family Mephitidae; genus Spilogale; species Spilogale gracilis. Next base: position 5,723 of record PITA01022917.1, on the reverse strand, counting down.
ATTCTCAGTGAACTGAGGACTGCCTGCCATTCCCTTCCCAGGGTTCATATGCAGATTCTAGGAATAGGATGAGGGTCAGGCTTGGTCTGGGAAGAGCAACTCTACTGAAGAAAAGTAACAGAAGTTTGACCAATCACAGGATTCTCCTCCCTCAAAGATGTTTGCTGGACTGTAAAGCTGCAATCCATAAGAGGCTCAAGAGCCAAATTCAAACCATGGACAGAAGTGAATCTCCCACAGTGTTTGTGGCAGCAGGTGACAGGCCTGCCAGGCCTTCAATCACAATCCCAGGGGAGGCCTATTCAGGCAAAAGGTATGAGTCAGTGGTAGACTGAATCATAATAAATGGCAACCGAGCGGCTCAACCAGTCCTGCTCAGTCCCCACTTAGATCAAGGGGATTGGCTCCTCTATCCACCAGACACAGGAAAGGTCAAATACCTTTTGGGGAAAGCATCATCTGCAGCACTTCTCATTCCCTGGTACGCAATATATGGCACACCATCAAAATTACACGGCACATGAAGAGGCAGGGAAATGTGATAATCAAAAGATTGAACAGACCATGACAGAAGCGGGCTGACAGAAAATCCAGATATTCGAGTTGGCAGACAGGACTCTAAAATAACTATTATAAATATATTAAAGAAAATTCAAGAAAACAGAAATGGATGAAGAATTTCAAATGAGAGCTGGAACCTACAATATCAAAGGAACATACTAAAACAGAAAAATACAGTATTTTAAATTAAGAACTCACTGAATATGTTTAACAGCAGTCTAAACACAACATAAAACAGGATCAGTAAATGCAAAGTTAGGTCAACAGAAACTATCCAAACTGAAAAAGGAAGGAAAAACAAAAGAATGAAAAGAACAGAACATAAGAAATATGTGGCATCCAGTCATTTTAGCCCAAGTACCAGGGAGGATTTAAAACCAGACTGCAGGATATCCCAACCTGGTGTTTTACTATTACTTTCCGTCATCACGGTCCATGTGTGGTGCCTTCTGTTTCAGGTCCTTAGATGGTGGTACATTTACTTGTGAATCACTAGTGGGGACCACAGAGGCCTAGAAACACTCTACCGCACGACAGGAAAGAGGAGTAAACAGTATGGTTAAATGTTGTCCCCAATAATTACGATCTTCCCAGAATGTGGTTAGTAATAGAGAAATGGTCTGGGCAGGCTGGAATGGCTCCAGATACAACTGGAAACGGACCAAAGATGCTGGCCAAACAAAAGATGGTTGTAATTTCTTAAATGCCTATTATTTTAGCTAGGTTGAGGAATGTATTCTTTAAAGCCAAAACAGTACGTTAATGGAGCAAAAGAAGTGGATAGGATGCTTAGTGCATCAGGTGTAAACATTACATTTACAGAAATTAATGAATCTGGGGCCCAATTCAGTAATTTTATGAAGAAACAAAAGTTCTAAAACAGGCTGCTTTCCCTACAAAGTAAATGATAAGGACATAAGACTATATCCTCCACACAGAAGAGCTCTCAGTGCCTGTGTCCTGCAGCAGGGGCGTCCTCAAACACCTAACTGTAAACACAGCTACCAGGTAAGGGTGAAGGATCTGGCAAAGCATCTTTCAGACTGGTTTCCCGGGGTGCTACAGCTCATCGGAAGTGCTGTCAGCTTACACACAGAACACACAGGAAGTGACAAACTGGACGCTGAGGCTCACAGAAGGCAGCTGGGACCCATGGTTTCAAAGCTCTCGTTTGCAGCTATAACAAGTTTCACTGTCCTGACTGATTTTATGAATCCATGTTACACATCTGAATAAACTAAATTCTACCTAATGCAACGTCACCTGGCAGAAACTCTTCTTAACCATAGACAATACAATTTAATGTCCACAATTTAAGTCCTCTTAGAAGGAGGACTGGAAGGAGAATGAAGACATGGAGTATCCGTGTATATTTCAAGTAAATCATATTCTTGATTACAGGGTTTCACAATTCACCAACCATATTTATATTATTCAAAGGAGCCCCCCAAAATAGTGAGGAAATCCTCGGACAGCACCTACCACCCCTTTTTCACAGATGAATAGCAAAAAATAGTCACATGCCTCAGGGTCCACACTCATCCAGGACTGAAGGAGACTCAAACACTGGTTACCAAACTGCAAATTCAGAGTTCTCCCACGTTCTCTCTTTCTCACACCCACACATAGAGAGACACATAGAGATATGTGATAAGGTGAATCTATCTATCTATGAATGAGGGAGAGAAGATTATTCTTACTCTCTTCTGAAAAAATAAAAGGAACTAATTTAAGAAGAATTGAAGGATACCACTGCTTAGGTTTAAAAAGACTTCTCTTTAATGCTTCCTGGGTTATACAGAAAAGTAAAAGGGTAGGAATATGAACTTAGAAATAAAAGTCGACAATCCACATTTACTTTAAGTACTCTGATGTTTAAAACTTTAGAAGATGGAAAACAAAACCAAAAATCAGTAACAGCATTAAAAAGAAACATATTATCCTAAAAGGATACATAAGAAGCAGATAATACAATGCTTTCTGAAGACAGAAAGTGGGCAGGGAGATGGGGGAAACTAGGGTAAGGGAGACATTTCCCACCGTATCACATGTAGGTGAATTCTGAACATGTATACATACTACTTTTTGTTTTTAAGGAACATACTGTATGAAGGAAAACACAGATATAAATGTATATATTTCTAAAAGAATGTTAACAAAATGAAAATATAATTGCCCTTTAACAGAAAAATTGACTTCAAAGGGTTTAAAAAGCAAGACAAGAACAGTTTAAGTACTAAAAGAAAAAAGAATAGTTAAAAGAAAAAAGAATAGTTTAAGTATTGCTCAAAAGTCCTATTTAAACATTTAAATGTGCTGGCTATAAAAGTAAAAACACACTTTTATATACATACATATTAAGAAAAACACTACAGGACATTCCTTTTTTTTTAGATTATTCATAAATAACCACTATTAACAATTTGGTGTATTCTCTCTAAGGATTCATGGTTAAGTGTTAACATTTTTAGAAGTATGCTTTATCAAGTTAAGAAGATTCCTATTTCTAATTTGTTAACACAAATAAATAGGGAATCTTATAAAAATCTTTCTAGAGGACACGTGGGTGGCTCAGTCAGTTAAGCATCAGACTCCTGGCTTCGTCTCAGGTCAAGATCTCAGGGTCCTGAGATCGAGCCCAGTGTTGGGCTTTGTACTCAGCACAAAGTCTATGGGGCATTCTCTCTCCCTTCCCTTTTGTCCATACCCTACCCCGCCCATGTGCAAGCACACTCTCTCTCTCTCTCAAATAAATACAATCTTAAACAAGCAAGCCTCTTTCTAGATCCATCAAGATGACCAGAGTTGTTCTTAAATAGGACTACAGAGTCTCTCATATTAATAGATTTCCTTTAGTTCAATTATACTTGCATTTCTGCAATAAACTCTTCCTAGTCTTGATTTTGTGACTTTTTAACAACTCTAATTCCTTTTCTTTTTAACAACTCTAGTTTCTGATATTTATAATTTTTGCAACTTCTCTTTTACTATTTATGTTCAATTCTGGTAAAAAATGAGTAAGTTTCTTTTATTACTAGAGTTAAGAAGACTAGAGGTCAGGATTGGGATATTTCTAATTCTTTGTTATTACAAACAAAACTGAAATGAACACCAGCAATCTTTAACTATATTCTCCTGACTGTCTCCTTAGGATAAAACATCAAAAATGTGATTTCATGGTCAAAGCACCACCCATGTTTAGGTTTATGAAAATGAATTCTTCATTCTTACACATTAACATATAATAGATATTGGGACTCAGTTGGTTAAGCGACTGCCTTCAGCTCAGGTCATGATCCTGGAGACCCGGGATCGAGTCCCACATAGGGCTCCCTGCTCGGTGGGAAGCCTGCTTCTCCCTCTCTCACTCCCCCTGCTTGTGTTCCCTCGCTGTCAAATAAATAAAATCTTAAAAGTATATATATATAATGGATATTATTTTTATTTTTGGATATTATTTAAAAAATGCCATGTCAGACCTCACTTTTAACTTTTGAGTCTCCAACCCTATAGCAGTTTGGATTTTGCTTTATTACAATAAATACGCACTAAAAGCTTTTTCTCTTCGTCTGATTGATTCGCTACCCAAATATCAATGCCATTCTCATTTTATGGCTTGAGTTGTCTTCCATTCCTTGGTCTCAAAAATGTTTGAGATATAAAAGCCTCATGAAGCTTTATTTATACTCTTCAGCTCACTGCACCTTAATAGGTGAAGTTCACCAGTGAATCACTTTGCATCACCACATTCAACAATGGGGAAGAAGCAGTGACATACGTGTGTTCTATCCCTTTAGAGACAAAGCTATGAAGGTTGAGTAATTATTATATGAGGGACATGGAGCCATGATAGTTTCTGCCCTAAACTGAGTCCCACTTCAAGACTAAAAGAAAGGGAGTAGAGGGGGAACAAAGAGTTAACAGTAGATACAGCAGATATTTTAACAGAACACATCTGCCATTTTAAAAAACGACATAATTTATGTTTCCTGTTCTTCATCCGATGAACTAATTTGTATTTCTAGGTTTGTAAAACCTTAAGATTTTTATTAACTTTCTTGCAATTTTAAGTACATAAACTTATACAGTAAATCCATTCTCTATCATATATTAAATAAGTTTGCTTTTTTTTTTAAAAGATTTTATTTATTTGACAGAAACACAGCCAGAGAGGGAACACAAGCAGGGGGAGTGAGAGAGGGAGAAGCAGGCTTCCCACTGAGCAGGGAGCCCCATGTGGGACTCGATCAAGGGTCTCCAGGATCATGACGTGAGCCGAAGGCAGTCGCTTAACCAACGGAGCCACCCAGGCACCCCAATATATTAAATGATTTTGCCTAAACTATGGTTTGATTTATCCATAATGGACCTTTCCTGTCCCATTCCCCAACCATTACAGTCGACAGAAAGAGCTGACTGAATGTTTAAGAACATTTAGTCGTTAAGAAATAACTAATAACCTAACAAAATAGTAACTGCCTACTACTAAAAACAAACTATATAAAACGTATGGGACCAAACGGTAGTGTAAGAAGCTTAAACTTTTTTTTTTAGATTAACATATAATGTATTATTTGCTTCAGGGGTACAACAGGTCTGTGAATCCTCAGTCTTGCACAATTCACAGCCCTCACCATAGCACACCCCCTCCCCAGGGCCCATAACCCAGCCACTTCTTGACAGACAACAACCAGTATTAACAAATCTACATTTCTTACCCAAAAGAAACCCCCCAAAATACAAAAACAAAAACACCCACCAAATTAGACAAGCCAAGTATCTAAGCTCCAAAGAACTTCTGACTGTAAAACATGATAATGGCCAACCACCACTTCACTTTCCCTGTTCAGCTAAAAGAGTAAAAAAAAAAAAAAAAATTCTTTTAATGATCAAAAAGCCCTAGAATACAGAAAAAACTTTAAAATAGACTATAGGAAGAAGAACGGACAACAGGAAAAGCATGCTGACCACGGGGACCTGCACACATTTTCCTCATCAGTTGCTTCCTACTGTCTCAGGGTCTCCTTAACGAAGGATGGCACAGCTTCCCCCTCAGCGGGCGGATCTCGGCCTCGGTGCGCACCCATGGCACCTTGTCTCGGGCACACGCAGCTACCACGAGAACCTACCAACAGGTCTCCCTGCATCCACCCTGCATCCAC
>PITA01022916.1:0-29325 GCA_004023965.1 Spilogale gracilis | reverse complement strand
AATTGAGAACTATAGCATGTACTGAAACATAATATTGATAACAAAGATAGAAAACACATATTCTTTTTTTTTTTTTTTTTTTTTTTTTTGAAAACACATATTCTTTTAATCAAGTAAAAGGAGAAACGTATGACCAAAGCACTACATAGAAAAGGAAAATCGTCATCTTACTTCCTTTAAGGGTGGTTTTCACCCAGGGAAGATCTTATCTGTGGACACTCAATAAATACAAAATAATGCTCAGAATAATCATAAAATTAAAAACCTAATGAAATGAACAATAAACCATAGCCAAGTACTTTCACTTAATTAGCAACTAAGATGATTCATCCACTGAGAACAAATGAAATATGCTTGAACCCTATGGTTAATAAGCATGCTACATAAAGTGCAATAAGGCCAACTTAAAATGCAAATTTTAAAATTAATAACTTACCTTGCTTCTTTCATTAGTGTTAATTTTCTTCCTTTCTTTTTTTTTTTTTAAGATCCCATCTAGGGGCGCGTGGGTGGCTCAGTTGGTTGGGCGACTGCCTTCGGCTCAGGTCATGATCCCAGAGACCCCGGGATCGAGCCCCGCATCGGGCTCCCTGCTCGGCGGGAAACCTGCTTCTCCCTCTATCACTCCCCCCGCTTGTGTTCCCTCTCTGGCTGTGTTTCTGTCTAATAAATAAAATCTTTAAAAAAAAAAAAATCCCACCTATTCACTTGACAGAGAGAAACACAGCCAGAGAGGGAACACAAGCAGGGGGAGTGAGAGAGGGAGAAGCAGACCTCCCACGAGCAGGGAGCCCGATGTGGGACTCGATCCCAGGAATCCAGGATCATGACCTGAGCCGAAGGCAGATGCCCAAAAACTGAGCCACCCAGGCGCCCCAAGTGTTAATTTTCCCCGTATGGGTGCCTCCTTATCCCAAGAAACAATGACTCAAAGTTTGTCAGTATCTATTAGCAAGAACGTGCAGACATCAACTTCAGCTCCTGAAGAATTCAAGTATGTACGCATTCCAGGCTCTACTTTTGTTTTGAACTGCCACCTGTCCCAATGTTCCAATTATAATGGAACAATCCTTAGGACCCTAAATAATGATTGTTGTGTTGAAAACCCTTAAGTATAAAAAGGTTAAAGATGATTAATCTCCCTTTCTGAATAAAATTTTCTTTCAAAGTTCTTCAAAAGAGACCATACTGGGGCGCCTGGGTGGCTCAGTCGGTTGAGCGATTGCTGGAGCGATCCTGGAGACCCGGGATCCAGCCCCACATCGGGCCCCCTGCTCGGCGGGAAGCCTGCTTCTCCCTCTCTCTCACTCCCCCCTGCTTGTGTTCCCTCGCTGGCTGTGTTTCTCTCTGTCAAATAAATACAATCTTTAAAAAAAAAAAAGAGACCATACTAATATTCAGTATCTTACTCAAGGTCGTGTTTACAGGGATATATACACATGTAAAAATTCAAATAGTATGTTAAGATTAGTGTAGTTTATGTACTTTACTATCCGTATTTTATATCTCAATAAAAAAGAGGAAATAAAGGGGACTATCTAAAACTCTGTGATACAACTTAAAGATATTCTTGTGGCAGAAACGTGAGGGAGTAAACTCCCTGATACTCAGGTTTGACGACAGAGCTGGTGAATAAAGAGAACACAAATATAACTGATCTTTCATAGAACTCACAGCTAGCTTGGAAGCCTCTAGGTTGACACAGTGGGTTCCGTGAAAAAACATGTCAGTTCCTTACCATGAAACGTCTCACCTTCAAAGGCTCATAGGCAGCAAATGTGGCACTGCTCTCTAAGTGCTCTTCAGACTCAGTCACACTCACGGTCACCAGGCTATGGCCGAGAGATTTGGCTGCTATGTGTATACTAGAACAGTGTGTTGGCCCAGGTCTTTGAATACCTGAAAATCAAAAAATCATGACTTCATTAGGGTGATAAGCAGTTGTTCTCAAGGGGATAAGTCTACAGAAATATAAGAATTTTAATACATTAAAAAAACATCTTGGGGCACCTGGGTGGCTCAGTCATTAAGCATCTGCCTTCGGCTCAGGTCATGATCCCAGGGTCCTGGGATCGAGTTCCACATCGGGCTCCCTGCTTGGGTTCCTTTTCTCGCTGTCTCAAAGTCAAATAAATAAATCAAATCTTTTGATCTCACACACTAACTACTAGGCCCCAGTTCTTTATGTCAAATTGATATAAAAATCTGTTCATTCTGGGTGCCTGGGTGGCTCAATGGGTTAAAGCCTCTGCCTTCGGCTCAGGTCATGGTCTCAGGGTCCTGGGATCGAGGCCCGCATTGGGCTCTCTGCTCAGCAGGGAGCCTGCTTCCTCCTCTCTCTCTGCCTGCCTCTCTGCCTACCTGTGATCTCTCTTTCTGTCAAATAAATAAATAAAATATTTAAAATATATATATATATATATGTATATATACACATACTCTTTTTTGAATAAATTTAATACTGTTACTATATCCATCCTTGAAAGAGGTATGATATATTTAAAGGAAGAAGAAAAGCGCTCAATACCTCATGTGAGCTGAAGGGATGGCCAGAACACTTCTCTGAACATGTTTTTCAGTTGCTGGGATTTAATTTCTAAATTACATTATAATGAGGCAGTTGAGAGAAAACATAAAGACATTATAAAGAAAGATAATATGTGAATTTCAACTGTAATTTGTAATTCCTGAAGTGATGACTGATCCTCTCATTCAATGACAAAGAAAGGAGAAAATAAAAGGCCTACTCCTACCTTCCTTGAGAAGAGTAAAGACTCCTTGCTTATCCATGTTCAGATCCAACAATAAATGAGAGCAGTCTGTGAACATGACGACATCTTTGTTCTCCTTATTTACATGATACATTGCAATGGGGATTTCTATAATCTGGCCAATTTCCACATCAGCATGAAATGGTAACAGTTCCATTTTGTTCAGTTTTAGGACATATATCTGGAGAGAAAGAAATTAATCTTTCAAGAAAGTTATGATAGGAGCACCTGGGTGGCTATGCCGGTTGAGTGTCAGACTTTGACTTAAGTCATGATCCCAGGCTCCTGGGATCGCGTCCCACATCGGGCTCCCCGCTGAGTGAGGAGCCTGCTTCTCCCTCTGCCTGCTGCTCCCTCTGCTTCTGCTCTAACAAATAAATGAACAAAATTTTTTTTAAAAGTACAGCTGTTGGGGCGCCTGGGTGGCTCAGTTGGTTAAGCGACTGCCTTTGGCTCAGGTCATGATCCCAGAGACCCGGGATCGAGCCCCACATCGGGCTCCCTGCTCGGCGGGAAGCCTGCTTCTCCCTCTCTCACTACCCCTGCTTGGGTTCCCTGTGTCAAATAAATGAAATATTTAAAAAAAATAAATAAAAATAAAAGTACAGCTGTTATCTGAGAGAAAAAGTAATTAGATACTTTCTAAACACAAGATTTACCATATTATTAACCTTTAAAAACTGTTTTGGCTCTCCACTGTCAACAGTAGGGGATCAGCAAATGTTTTCTGGAAAAGGCTAGATATAGTAAATAGGCTTTGGGGACCACATCTTTTCTGTGGAAAACCCCAACCCATATAGATATGGCTTGAAAATGGCTAGAGACCATATATAAATGAATGAGATCGGCTCTGTTCTGATAAAACTTTATCAGAAAGACAGCAGCAGTTTGAGGGGTGCCTGGGTGGCTCAGTTGGTTAAGCGACTGCCTTTCGGCTCAGGTCATGATCCCGGAGACCTGGGATCGAGTCCCACATCGGGCTCCCTGTTCAGCGGGAAGCCTGCTTCTCCCTCTCTCACTCCCCCTGCTTGTGTTCCCTCTCTGGCTGTGTTTCTGTCAAATAAATAAAATCTTTAAAAAAAAAAAAAAAAAAAAGAAAGAAAGACAGCAGAGTTTGAGTTTGACCCTTAGGCCTCATTTTGCCTCTATCCTTCAGAGTCTTGTTCAAGTTCTCATCTCTTCATAATAGTCTCTGACTAGTCACATCTACAAGGATATTTATTTTATGAACTAGTAATACTTTTACTATATGGGGCATCTGGGGGGCTCAGCTGGTTGAGCGACTGCCTTCGGCTCAGGTCATGATCCCAGAGTCCTGGAATCCAGCCCCGCATCAGGCTCCCTGCTCGGCGGGAAGCCTGCTTCTCCCTCTCTCACTCCCCCTGCTCGTGTTCCCTCTCTGGCTGTGTTTCTCTCTGTCAAATAAATAAATAAAATCTTTACAAACAAAACAAACAAACAAAAAAACTCACTATGTTTTCAGGGAACAACAACATACATAAACATATATCAGAAGTGAAGGGAAATGAGGTTATATAATACAGTGAAAAGGAGTTTTCAATGTTTTGGAAACAAGACTGACAAATATAAGACCAGAAATAAAGTCACTATGAAGGCCATATATTTGGTAATGCCAAAACAGAATAACAAAAATAGATAGTTTAAGTATTGAATATATTCCAAGCATTGAGGTAAAATGCTATCTCATTTAATTCTGACAATAACACTCTGAGGTACATACTATCATTATTCCCATTTTAGAGACAAGAAAACAAAAACACCCATTCAGTAACTGTTAATAAGTGAAGCAGGATTCAACCCAGCTCCACAAGTATTGAAGGAAGATGTACTTCCAGAATGAATTTGAGCATCATTTTCAAATACCTAATTTACATGAGGAAGACTTTTAAACATGTTCTATGCCTAAATTTAGACAGCAATGTCTCCAGGTATGATCCTCAGGCTCTTTGGGGAGTGGTTTACCTTAATTTCTCCATATCGAAAGGGATTTTGTACATCTCGGGCCAAAACAGTACTGCTCCCTGGGACCTGGCCTGCGGCCACCACGCCTTTAGTGGTCACCACGGCCACTGTCTCATTAGAAGAGGTCCACGTGAAGTTGCCACTACCGCCCTCGACCTGAGAAAAAATACAACTTCATATTTAACTGCCAAAAGAGGAAAATGGAATTTAAGTAAAATATACAACCTGGTGAAATAAGAAATTAGAAATAAATAGGGCGGCGCCTGGGTGGCTCAGTCGGCAAAATGTCTGCCTTTGGCTCAGGTCATGGTCCCAGGGCCCTGGAATCAAGCCCTGCATTGGGGGGTCCCTGCTCAACAGGGAGTCTGCCTCGCCCTCTCTCAGCTCATGCTCTGTCAAATAAATAAATATCATCTTAAAAATAATAATAAGATAATAATAAAACCCTATAACAAATTACTTCTGAACATGGTAAGAAGCTGTGATGCTGGGGTGTCGGGCTGCCTCAGTCAGAAGAGCATGTGACTCATCGCAGGGTCATGACTGTGAGCCCCACATGGGGTGTACACATCACTTAAATAAAAAAAAACTTAAAAAAAAAACCTTAAAACCAAAAGAAGCTGTGATGCTATAGTAAAATAGCTAAATGGGCAGTGGAAACTGAAAGGAGGTTATGTGATCGGAAGTATCACAAAATGTCACAAAGAGCACAGGGGAGCTTGACAACACCTCTACAGAAGTCACAGCAAAGGCCCATGGAGGAGACGGGAAGTGCGAGAGCCTCGTTCCGGTGACAGTATTTAAGACTAGGAGTCGGTTATCCCCAGAAACGGAATTATATTATTAGGACAGGGAAATAAAAATTAACATGAACCAAATTTCAATAAATTAACAGAGAAATTCTCATAAAACAGGACACCATACCTGCACTTTATACCGATATAATACTCCCACAGAATGATGAGGAAATGCCAGAAAGTTGGGTGTAAGCTTGATGGGAAAATAAATTTTCACTTCCTGCTGATGTATGATTGGAAATTTCATAGGCTGAATATTTTTATTCTATAAGCAGGAAAAAAGGGAGCAAAATAAATTTTATAAGGACTGTTGTTATAATCCATTCATATTCAAAGCATCAGCAAAATGGTGTGCTAATGAATTACTCAACCAGTTTCTTTCTATAAAAGAAGTAAATGTTCCTGTAATGAGAGGCGCCTGGATGGCAAGAGTCTGACTCTTGATTCCGGCTCAGGTCATGATCTCAGGGTCCTGGGATTGAGTCGTACGTCAGCAAGCAGTGTGCTGGAGGCCTCTCCCTCTCCCTCTTCACCCCCACTCATGCACTGTCTCTCTCTCTCAGATGAATACATAAAATCTTAAAAAAAAAACAAAAAAACAAAAAAGGGCGCCTGGGTGGCTCAGTTGGTAAGCATCTGCCTTCGGCTCAGGTCATGATCCCCGATCAAGCCCCACATCTGGCTCTCTGCTCAGCAGGAAGCCTGCTTCTCCCTCTCTCACTCCCCCTGCTTGTGTTCCCTCTCTGGCTGTGTTTCTCTCTAATAAATAAATAAAACCTTTAAAAACAAAAAAACAAAAAAACAAACAAACAAAAAAACACCATATGGGGCACCCAGGTGGCTCAGTCTTCGAGTGTCCGCCTTCAGCGCAGGTCATGATTCCAGACTCCCAGAGTTGAGCCCTACATCAGGCTCCCTGCTCGGCGGGAGGCCTGCTTCTCCCTCTCTCACTCCCCCTGCTTGTGTTCCCTTTCTAGCTGTGTATCTCTCTGTCAAATAAATAAAATCTTTAAAACAAAAACAAAAACAGAAACTCATGCAGTAGAAACAGATTCATACTTTATCCTTTACCCAGTAATTCCATTTCCGGCATTATGCCATATGAAAATATTCCAAAAGAAAAATAATTGTACAAAGAAACTCAGTGATGGCATTTACAAGAGTGAAAAATGGAAATAATGCAAAAAGTTCATTGTTAGTGGCATAGTTAAATAAATTGATATATTAACCCCTTGGATTTTCAAACTAGAAAGTACTCTATGTAAGCCTGACAACACGTGGAAATGTGCACATGACATAATTTTTTAAAGGAACTTCAAATAGTATATATACACAATGACCACAAACATAGACATGAGCGATAACTAAGACTGCCACAGAAAATCTGTACAGGAAGCTCCTGGGGGGCTCAGTGGGTTAAGCCTCTGCCTTCAGCTCAGGTCATGATCTCAGGGTCCTGGGATCGAGGCCCGCGTCGGGCTCACTGCTCAGCAGGGAGCCTGCTTCCTCCTCTCTCTCTGCCTGCCTCTCTGCCTACTTGTGATCTGTCAAGTAAATAAATAAAATTTTAAGGAAAAAAAAAAAAGAAAACCTGTACAGTTAGAAGCTACCATGTATACTGTGTATCAGTTTCTCTTTCATTTTTATGAAAGGCAGGGTGGCACAGACCATGTCTCTGCCTACAGGTCGTGAGTCAGCCAAGTGTCGTCAGTGTTCATGGGGTTCCAAGACTGCCCTTTTAACTCCTACCTGGTAAATGACAGAAGTCAGGGATGCATTTATCACCACAACGCCACTTTTCAAGGCTTTTACTACATGGTAAGATCCATTCACAGTAGAAAGCTGCTCTTCAAAGTACTCCCTTAGGAACCGGTACATTATCCTGAGATTCTGAAAATCAGCCCAATAGCAACACAAAACTGAGGAAACGTTTGTTTTTTTTCCCCTACAGCCATCTTAATCCCAAAGCATTAAGAAAATAAAATAAAAGGGTGCCTGGGTGGCTCAGTTGGTTGAGCAACTGCCTTCGGCTCAGGTCATGATCCCGGAGACCCGGGATCGAGTCCCACATCGGGCTCCCTGCTCGACGGGAAGCCTGCTTCTCCCTCTCTCACTCCCCCTGCTTGTGTTCCCTCTCTGGCTGTGTTTCTCTCTGTCAAATAAATAAAATCTTTAAAAAAGAAAAACAAAGAGATACTCACATCTGAAATATAGACCTTTGTGCTGCTTTTATCAAACACTTCTACTGTAATGACATACACCTGTCCCACCTCTAGACTCCATCGGTCTCCAGGTTGAACTGTGAAACCTGTATACAAATCAAGAAACAAAAATATCAGAAGAGGCCTGACAAATATCAGAAAATTCATTTTCTACAATGATTAAAAAATACAAACTTATAAAAACTATTCAGTGAGCAAAACTCGCTAATAGATGGAGACTGTTTCCAAAGTTGATCCTTCAGTTCCCTCCATCAAATTGAATAATTTGGGAATCTGGAGATCCTGGCTTAACCTAGTTCACCTCAGGGATAAAGAAACGCTTTCACTCACATCTGTATATAAAACAAACCATAATTTCGCTCATTCCTAACGCATCAGGCAAGATTTCAGCTTCTTTCAGTCAGACCAGTTTAATATGACCTAAGAACATTAGTATTATTTTTTCTTTGTAAAAAGTCTCTTTTTCTAACCCAACATTATATCACACGGATCTTCATACTTTCCCATAATGCTTCACTCTTGCAACAGCATGGAGCCATAGCAAAGCAAGAAAACCGGTCGAAGGAAGGTCGAAGGTTCAAGAAGCACTCTGGTTCTAATGGCCCTTTTTAAGGAGACTGTTAAAGCTATTCAGCTTTCTGAACATCATCATCTAAAAATACCTAAAAAGCAAAACAAAACTAAACTAAACTAAAAATCCAGGAGTAACTAGGTGGCTCTGTCGGTTGGGTGACTGATTTTTTATTTTAGCACAAGTCATGATCTCAGGATTGTGAGATCGAGTCCCGAGTTGGGTCCCGAGCTAGGCATGGAGCCCGCTTAAGATTCCCTCTTTCCCTCTCCCTCTGCTCCTATTTCATCCACCTCTCTCTAAAAATAAATAAGAAGTAAGTAAATACCTAAAAATCCAGGCTCTACAACATATATGGTGCAATTTGGGAGCCCCGACACCGATCGCATGTGGACATCTTCATTCTCGCTTAAGGAAATCATATGAGCCAGACTTGGGTGAAAAGACAAATGTTAGCTACTGAAGAAAAAAATAATAAATGCACAAACAGAAACAAACAAAAGTCCTATCTTTCATTATCCTTTGAAAAGCAAAACTTAAATGTGTACATTTCTTTCTTTTTTTTTTTATATGACAGAGAGAAACACAGCTAGAGAGGGAACACAAGCAGGGGGAGGGAGAGAGGGAGAAGCAGGCTTCCCGTCGAGCAGGGAGCCTGATGCGGGGCTCTATCCCGGGATTGGGGATCATGACCTGAGCCGAAGGCTGATGCTTAATGACTGGGCCACCTAGATGCCCCAAATGTGTACATTTCTGAGAAAAGTCTGAAGAACTCAGTCATAATAGGCATCAAGTACTCTTGAATTTCAAATTTATAGAAAATGGAATGATAAAAAAAAGATCACTCCGCATGCTTTTAATATTCATTTAGTTGTAGAACTCTTTCTCCAAGTAAATTCTTACATAAAGGGCCCATTATGGAAAGCAGGACAAAGTGGCCTCACTTTGGCTGTTGAAATGAACAGTGGTGATGACGGGGGAGGGAGGGGGTGACCTGCCAACCAGCCCGGCAATTTGCCTTGGGCTCTGCAGACAGTTTTAAAAGTCACTAGTTGATTTTCCATTATTTACGGTAAATCTTTATTACCAAAATGTTTTCTCTTTGTCATGGAAGATACTCCTAGTCACTTAGACACCATACTATCCACTACCCCTTCAATTAATTCTAGCAAAAATACACACTTATTGTTATTGTTCTATACAAAATCTAACTAGAGAGATACTTCCCTCTCCAAAATATACTCCACCCAAAAGCTAAAAAGAAATATATAACTGAGATGACTGGACAGAAAACAATCATTCAAAGTACACTAATTTAGGAACTGTAGTAATTCAGTCATGCACTAGATTAGAATTTATCGTTACAGTAATCCATTGTGATCATGGAAGTAAAGAAATATTTAATCCACTGAGGGATCAAACTTTTAAAACTGCCTCAATATTCTAAATGAACTATTCGTATACATACAGTTGATATGTCAATTAAAAATTACTTTTATCGGGGCGCCTGGGTGGCTCAGTTGGTTAAGCGACTGCCTTCGGCTCAGGTCATGATCCTGGAGACCCAGGATCGAGCCCCACATCGGGCTCCCTGCTCGGCAGGAAGCCTGCTTCTCCCTCTCTCACTCCCCCTGCTTGTGGTCCCTCTCTCGCTGTGTTTCTCTCTGTCAAATAAATAAATAAAATATTTTTAAAAATTACTTTTGTCTAGTCATTAAAGTAAATCTTTTAGAGACTGTACAGGCACCTGTGTGGCAAGGGTTCAGTTCTGATATATACTCTAACATAATATTCATAAAATGTAAGAGCTAGAAGGAGATTCACAGACACAACATTCCCTCCACTTTACAGATGAGGAGACATACCTGGATAGGTCTCTAAACTGATTCCTTCCTCCTTTGTCAGAATAAGAGATCTTCAACCTAACCCTTCCACCTGTTCGGAATCTCATTTTCTCTTGAACCTCAGAAACCTCGTTCCATTATCAACTAACCTTCCTTTCTCTCATATATGTGCTATCTCTGTTTACCTTACAGACACGTTCAAGATTCTCTTTTTAAGATTTTATTTATTTGACAGAGAGAAACACAGCCAGAGAGGGAACACAAGCAGGGAGAGTGAGAGAGGGAGAAGCAGGCTTCCCGCTGAGCAGGGAGCCCGATGTGGGGCTCGATCCCGGGTCTCTGGGATCATGACCTGAGCCGAAGGCAGTCACTTAATGACTGAGCCACCTGGGCACCCCCAAGATTCTCTATCTTAAAAAACATTCTCACATATTGAGGTGCCTGGGTGGCTCAGCAGGTTTAGTGTCCAACTCTTGATTTCAGTTCAGGTCATGACTTCAGGGTCATGAGACTGAGCCCCGCCGTGTGGGCTCCACATTCAGCACAGAATCTGCTTAAGATTCTCTCTCCCTCAGGTGCCTGGGTGGCTCAGTGGGTTAAAGCCTCTGCCTTCGGCTCAGGTCATGATCTCAGGGTCCTGGGATTGAGGCCCGTGTCGGGCTCTCTGCTCAGCGGGGAGCCTGCTTCCTCCTCTCTCTCTGCCTATTTGTGATCGCTGTCAAATAAAAATTTTTAAAAAAATTTTTTAAATTCCTCTTTTTCCATATGCACCTTAAAAGCTGGCATTGCAGTCTTTGGTCCTCTTCTCCTTTCACCCTAAATACTTTCTCTGATTGTTTTCTGCAACAGCTTCAACTGTCACCTATCTAGAAACCGATCTCTCAAATACCTATCTATCCTGAATCTTTCTCCTCCAAATGAAAAATAAAAATATCTGTTGGGGGCGCCTGGTTCAGTCAAGTGTGTGCCTCCAGCTCCGGTCATGATCCAGGAGTCCTGAGATCGAGCCCCGCCTTAGCCTCCCCGTTCCACAGGCAATCTGCCTCTCCCTCTCTCTCCCTCTCTCTCCCTCTCTCTCCACACTCTTTCACGCCCTCTCAAGGTGTGCGCTCTCTCTCACATAAAAAAAAATAATAAATAAATAAATAAATAAATAAATAAAATAATAAAATTAATTAATTAATTAAAATAGATATTTTTAAAAAATAAATATGAAAATATCTGTTGGCATGTCTATCCCACATATACTTCAGGTTAACTGGTGAAAAACTAATCTAGTTTCCTTTTTCCTTCAACCTGCTGCATCTCTTGTCCTCTACCCAATCTCCATGAACGGTACCAAAAGCCACCGTAAGCTAGGTGCTGAAGAATTAGGAATAGTCACCATCCATATCCTCAAGGAAGACAGACAAATAGATAAGTATAATGCATTTTAATATCTACTACTTCGGCCTAAATAACAACATGAACTGAGAATAGGGGTCGTACAAGTCTGCCCAGGGATTCGGGGAGGTACCAGACGCACGGCTGGGCTCCAATATTGAATGACTTTGTTTATCTTGTAGGTACTATTGTTTCTGTTGATCAATGTCCTGTGACCTTAAAATGACTAAAGAACAAACAACTTTGAACCCCAGACCCTCAAAATGCTTTAGACAAGTAATATAAATAGCTAACTAATATGATTACACAAGCAATACTATACTTCCGAGCCTAATAGGCGCCACATAACTTACTCCCTCCGCTACTCCACCACCTCGCCTACTTCCTTCCCCGATTCCTGGTGCTTCAGCCTCAGTGTCACCTGTGCTCATCTTTCATCCGGCTTCGCAGCCTTGGCAACTGCTACTTCCTCTTCCTGGGGCTCTTTCACCCCCGTGTCTGCATGGCCCAGCGCAGACTTCCCTAACCGCCCTGAGTAAACTCGCAGTCCTCACCCCCAGCACTCACAACAACGTTGAGCATACTGTAGGATTATAATACATACTTCCTAAATGAATTAATTTCTTTCAGATTCAAATATTCAAAAATAGGAAATATTTCAAAACCAAACACTAAGAAATGAGTTCAAACATTTCAATTTTGTTTAAATCTTCAGTCTATTTTGTTTTCTTTGACTATTTTTTTTTAAAGATTTTATTTATGTGACAGAGAGAAACACAGCCGGAGAGGGAACACAAGCAGGGGGAGTGAGAGAGGGAGAAGCAGGCTTCCCGCCGAGCAGGGAGCCCGATGCGGGGCTCGATCCCGGGTCTCCGGGACCATGACCTGAGCCGAAGGCAGTGGCCCAACCAACTGAGCCCCCCAGGCGCCCTTTTTCTTTGACTATTAACAGAGCTGTTAATCTCTCTCTTTGGTCCTTACAGAGCAGGTTTCGTGAATTCTAAAAATTACTCTCAACTCAATTTAGCAAATATTAATAGGCATCTACTTCAAACAATACCATACTATCTTTCCTCAATTATTCATTTGGAAATGGGAAAGAACAAATTAAATAAGACTCACCCAAGTTTCTCCAGGCTGTTTTCCCCAGTCTCCTAACTGTAATTTAATTGAGGCTGCAGATGAGCACTGAAGGGAACACATCTCAAGTTCCAACTATTCTTTTCCCCACCTACCCTTTGTTAGAAATCATGACAATGATAATTTATAGCCCTTTGTTAAAAATGAAATCTCTACAAAGTAAGTATAATCTTAACAAATCCCTTTACCAAGGAACACATCCTGCATGCTCAGGGAAACACAGATTGACAGCTAAAACTTGAAAAGGATACTTTTATGGACAAAGATAAGGTTAGTTTGACCCAGTTGGACAGCAGTCACCATAGCTCTTTTCTCATCCAGTAAAGCCACTTTCCCAGAAACAGACCGATTATACACAACTCTGTCGTCTTGCAATTCCAGTGTATAGTGTTCTAGGGGAAATCCCACCTCTGTAAGACACGAAAGACACTTTATAAATGTGACAAGAGCAGTCACTGTAATAAACAACAGAGTATTGTTGGATTATAAGAGAAATCAGGAAGCAGGCCTAGATAAGAATATGTTCTGCTTCTACTTTCCTTCCCACTATGATGAAATTTGACATTAGCCATTTGGGGCAGGGAGCACTATATGAGTTTATCATTGGTATTTCTTGCATTCTTAAAAAACAGTGACCTGAAAGCAGCAAGAAGGACCCCCACTAAGTAAGGAAGGAAAGGACTAATGCTAATGGAGCCAATGCACACTTCATAGACTCAATGGGACTTCTAAGGTCAACAGTGTTAAGTTTTCAGTTAATGAACTGAGTTTCTCAAGAAAAAACTTTTGCAAAGATCATTCAAGTCCCTTTTGGCAAAGTTTCCTCACTTGCCCTACAAAACCTAGTAAATATTTGGTTGTGATTTTAACGGAGAATTCAGAAGCCTATAGGCACTGACACTAAGCATTAGCCTGTTCAAGACACGGGGACCATCTCTGTCCAGTATTATCTCAAATATAGCAATTAAGGAATACTTTATCGCAAAACTTTAAAACACAAAGTATTTGTATACATAAGATGGAATTGCTTATTTTCAGCAGGAAGAATTGGGGAAATGTCAGTCTTAGGAAAAGATACACCACCTCACCTGTCATTCTTCCTTGTACCATTTTTGCAACTCGGTATTCAATATATGCTCCTACTAAGAGATGGACATCGTGGGCTGGTATAAGAAATATATTCTCCAGAACTAGCAGGCGTATCAACGCTGCTGCCACTTTCTAAAAGAGGAAGGAAAAAAATAAACGTTCCATAGGCAAAATCCTAAAGGTCATCTTTCTTGTTAAAAGTTTACTTCTTATGGGGGGAGGAAGTTTAGTTCTTATAAGTTTCTTTTAAAATATCTTAAAGAGATTTATGGGCGCCTGGGTGGCTCAGTGGGTTAAGCCTCTGCCTTCAGCTCAGGTCATGATCTCAGGGTCCTGGGATTGAGGCCCACATTGGGCTCTGCTCAGCAGGGAGCCTGCTTCCCCCTCTCTCTGCCTCTCTGCCTGCTTGTGATCTCTCTCTGTCAAATAAATAAATAAAATCTAAGAAAAAAACATTTTAAATAAAATATCTTCTAGAGATTTAAAAATGCTTTCCTAACCAGAAACCATAATTTCAGTTAGACTTAAAAAGAGACCATGAATCTTAATATTATACTTTCTAAGTCACTCAAACTAAGAATAGAAAATGACAAGACTTCTAAGGCAGAAGAGGTGGTAAATAAAAAGGCACATATGCTGAAATGAAACAAGGGAAGACTTAACTGGATACCACAGAAATTCTTTTAACCAGCCTCCGATGAAATGACTTTCCAGATTAAGTACTGTCTACCCTTGTTAAACACCCTGATTGTTGTGAAGACCAACCAGACCCAAGGCTGGTGGGCTACTTTCTATGATGTCCACACCATGTCCTTGCCATTGAAATTAGATGCTCACCAAAAGACATTGAGTTTTCCAAAACCTACTTATGCCATTTGCACTTTTAATTATAATTACCTTAAAAAATAAATCATGAATGCAAAGGGAGTTATTGTCTCTATAAAAAATTTAAATGTTTTGAAAATAAGTCCGAAGCAATTGAAAAATGTACAGCTATCAATGTTAGGCATAGGTGAGAAATATAAAAGATTATGGAAAAATCCTTGAAAAATATAGAATTCTGTATTCAAATTGCTTCACATATGTCTAGTTCTTCACTTGACTATAAAATGAAATGAAAAATGAAAACAAAAAGAAAAAGAAAGTGGGAAGTGCAACAGGTGTAAGTGTGGGCATACATGTTTCTAGCCCGTGAGCTCGTGGCCAAGGAAGCACCTTGGGCCCACAACAAAGGACGGGTGGACACACCGTACTTACACATTTTAAGAGAAGCACCAGTTGTATATGTAATCAATTAGACAGTAATGGGCTGAAAGAAGACAAGTTTTTTTATGTCTGCCTACTTCAAATGTCTCTTTAATTAAATGACCAACTGTTGACCCAAATCATATCAGGTTAAAGGGCTTCTACTATAAATAAATACAAGGAATAATATTTTCCATGGACAAGGCCTTTATTTTTTTAAGATTTTATTTATTTATTTGACAGGGAGAGAGATCACAAGTAGAGAGAGAGGCAGGCAGAGAGAGAGGAGGAAGCAGGCTCCCCGCTGAGCAGAGAGCCCGACGCGGGCCTCGATCCCAGGACCCTGAGATCATGACCTGAGCCGAAGGCAGAGGCTCTAACCCACGGAGCCCCCCAGGGGCCTTTATCAAAGTTTGGAAGTTTAGGGCACAGACGTTTTACCTTATAGAACGGCTCATGAATCCGAACTTTTACCACAGCAGCACCAGTTCTGATCCCAGACACCAAAATCATATCTCCTTGTTTCTCTTCTTTCTCCATCTCAGCTATGTACGCCGGGGGGGAATATTCCGCTTCAGAGTATTTCAGAACCCTTAAAAGATAAAATAATGTTTGTTTCTAGTGTAATGAAGTAATGAGTCATCTTCCAAAAGGCCCTGAGAGACTTTAAACATAGTCTCTTCAATGTGTATATAGTGTAAAAAGTCCTAAAATTTGTTTTTCATGGGCACCTGGGTGGCTCAGTCAGTTAAGCATCTGTCTTCAGCTCAGGTCATGATCCCAGGGTCCTGGGATCGAGTTGCACATCAAGGTCCCTGCTCAGCAGGGAGTCTGCTTCTCTCTCCCCCTCGCTCATGCTCTCTGAGATAAATAAAATCTTTTTTTTTTTTTAATCTGTTTGGGGTGGGGGGTGCCTGGGTGGCTCAGTTGGTTAAGCGACTGCCTTCGGCTCAGGTCATGGTCCCGGAGACCCGGGATCGAGCCCCACATCAGGCTCCTTGCTCGGCGGGAAGCCTGCTTCTCCCTCTCTCACTCCCCCTGCTTGTGTTCCCTCTCTCAGCTGTGTTTCTCTCTGTCAAATAAATAAAATCTTTTTTAAAAAAATCTGTTTTCCATAAGGATTAGATAGAACAAAGGTATTTAATGTGCCTCTGGCTAAAACTGTTATGCAGCGAAAACTTAGGAGCAGTGTCTGAGAGCTATTTCTTAGTACTGAAGACAAAATGTCATACTATCATCCACTCACTATATATTCAGCACGTGCAGAGAGCATGAATAACTAAACTGCCAGATCACCTGGCTCAAACGACTGTAGAGTACTGAGCTCACGAATTCCCCTGCAGTAGCTCACATTAAACAACCATAAAAGCACCTGCATCCACACCATAAGTCATTCTGTCAAAGACATTTCCCCCTGGTAAATGTATCTGTTTCAAAAGAGTCCAGGCAGCAAGATTACCAAAGCCCATACAGATAGTGGCCGTTCAGGGTGCCACCCAAGGGCACATGTCTCCTTCAAAATCAGATGGTTTATTTTGGTTTCAATGTTACCTAATTTTGCTAGACAATTCTTCTCTTGCTGATTCGTTATCTTGGGCGATGCTCCACTCAAACATCATCCCTGCCAAACTACTAAAAGTATTTCCTATAAATTAAGCCAAAAACAGAAGAGAATCACATATTCAAAAATTTTTCAGTAGAAAGAGAAACCTAGGGGCACGTGGGCGGCTCAGTTGGTTAAGCGACTGCCTTCAGCTCAGGTCATAATCCCGGAGACCCAGGATCGAGCCCCGCATCGGGATCCCTGCTCAGTGGTAAGCCTGCTTCTCCCTCTCTCACTCCCCCTTGCTTGTGTTCCCTCTCTAGCTGTGTTTCTGTCAAATAAATATATAAAATCTTTAAAAAAAAAGAGAGAGAAACCCAATTAGAAAATTATATTTAGGTCTCCTTTATTAACAAATAGAAGCACTACCATTAATGAATTTAAAACACATATACCAGGAAGATCCCTACACAAACAATAAAAGTACTGTTGGTACACAAACTTTGTGAATGCAGAAAAAACTCAAGCTGATTAACTTCTGGGTGACAAAAGCTATGCCACTCTTTCTGTACCCTTCTATATAAAGGCCACTGTATAGCTACCTCAGGGATTACAAGTATTCCCAAACCTTGGTCCCTTCAACATAAATATCTATAAAAATTAGATTCCAGAATATTTCTAATATTCATTTTTCAGATTTAAAAAGTTATTATTTAAAATAGTTTACAAAGAAAGTGGCAATAAATTTAAATGTTCTAAATACCATAGTGTACTAAAAACAATATAAAATCAGTCTTGGGGAGCACCTGAGTGGTCAGAGGTTAAAACCTCTGCCTTCAGCTCAGGTCATGTCTCAGGGTCCTGGGATCAAGGCCCGCGTCGGGCTCTCTGCTCAGCAGGGAGTCTGCTTCCTCCTCTCTCTCTGCCTGCCTCTCTGCCTATTTGTGATCTCAATCTCTCTGTCTCTGTCTCTCTCTCTCTCTCTCTGTCAAATAAATAAATAAATAGTCTTTAAAAAAAGTCTTGAGAAAAATAAAATCATAAAATTTTTTCATAGGTTTATACATAATTCCCCTGGCCTATAGAAGGTGGACTGATCGGGGCGCCTGGGTGGCTCAGTCATTAAGCATCTGCCTTTGGCTCAGGTTGTGATCCTGGGGTCCTGGGATCAAGTCCTACATCTGGCTCTGTAAGCCTGTTTCTCCCTCTCCCACTCCCCCTGCTTATGTTCCTTCTCTCCCTATCTCTGTATCTCTGTCAAAGAAATACATAAAATCTTAAAAAAAAACAAAAAAGAAAGTGGGCTGATTAATACAGAACTAGTAATCAATTCCAAACAAATGTTTTTTGTTTTTTTTTTAAGATTTTATTATTTATTTGACAGCGAGAAACACAGCGAGAGAGGGAACACAAGCAGGGGGAGTGAGAGAGAGAGAAGCAGGCTTCCCGCCGAGCAGGGAGCCCGATGTGGGGCTCGATCTCGGGTCCCCGGGATCATGACCTGAGCCAAAGGCAGTCGCTCAACCAACTGAGCCACCCAGGCGCCCCGCCAAACAAATGTTCTTAATGGCTGATCTAGGGACCACCTGCAGAAGCTCAGTGAATGAATCCAGATTTTTAAGAAAACTTCTGAGATAACCAATAATCAAATACAGCAGAAAATTTTTCTGAATGTAGCTAATACATTGAATCATACTCATAATTATCAATTCCTCATGTACATGAGCTTCATATAAAAAAATAGTATCTCTCATTTACTTTTACCTCTCAAGTTGCTTTTTTCCCAAGTACTAAACACAAAGGAGCATTACTTTATCTTAGGTGATTTTGTTGACCCCTCTAAAGCCCCTTACCTTCAGCATCCAGTGCCCTCACCATTAGTTCCAGTGGTGAGTCGCCCACATAGAGCTCCCGGGTTCGAGACACGACCTCAATGCTGCCTATCACGTCGACCCTGACATCACACCGCAGTTCATGGTCAGTCACTATGATGGACCCAAAAACTTAGAATTTAGTCCAATAGGTCATGAATCTATTGGATGTCTCAGACACGCATAAGTTTATTCTATATTATAAAAAAGAAAGGCTTTAACAGTTGCTTTCAACCTGTGGAAGAAAAGAGCATCATGACAGAATACAAAAGTCTCCATTATAAGAGAGAACAGACCCGTCGTTCTCAAACACTGATCTATAATGGTATTTTCATTCATCCATGGAAAAATGAGGAAGGTAAGAATCTTAACAGAATGAATAATAACATTAACTGTATTCGTTTTGAAGGACTATATTTTAGGGGTACCTGGCTGGCTCAGTCCCTGGAGCATGCAACTCTTGATCTTGGGGTTGTGAGTCTGAGCCCCACACTGGGTGCAGAGGTTACTTCAAAATAAAATCTCAAAATATACTTTATTATTATATTCTATTTGAATTTTGAAGTATTAAAGTTTTTTCTTTTATGAAATTATGGCAATAGATTTTTTTAAAATGTATTTGTTTCAGGAAGTAAAAGGGTAACAACCATATATAAGTCCTGCCAATAAATTTCTCTGAGGTTTAAAAGCCTGTGAACAATGTATGAGACCCAACCAGAGTTCTGGTCAGTATAGCCACAATGAACTTCAGAAACACACACACACACACACACACACACACACACACACACACACACACACCAGTACAGAATGAAGTGAGGATGAAATAAAAAATCATTTTGTACTATGTTCTGACAATATCCTCACTGTTCATATTTACCTTGTGTTAGAGAACTACCTACATAGCCTTCCCATTCTGTGGTTATAATTGTATATTTTTTACTTTTAGCTTCATCTACAAGAAACAAAAGCAAAGTAACTATCGCTATAATGCCCAAATTACCAATGGACATCAGGGGTCAACTCTGTCCCTAGTTGTGGATCTGCTTCTATGGAATTTTCAAATCAAAGGAGGATGCTAATCAGATAATATAGGCAAGTGTCCCTGAAAAAAGGCCAAGGTGCATCAAAATATGCTCTATCTCACACAAAGCTATACTTTCTCTCACAAGAAACACAAAAACGGACTCAAACATTCTGAAGCTATATTGACACTGGTTTCCAACAAATAAGTAAAGACGCTGCAGACACAGTGTCAGGTTTCTCACTACCTGAGAAAGTGATAGGCTACAGCAGAAGATTAGAGAAAGAGGGCGCCTAGGGGGCTCAGTCCCAGCTTGGGTCGTGCGTGATCTCGTCCTGGGATCGAGCCCCGCTTCTGGCTCCCTGCTCGGCGGGAAGCCTGCTTCTCCCTCTCCCACTCCCCCTGCTTGTGTTCCCTCTCTAGCTGTGTTTTCATCAAATAAATAAGATCTTTTAAAAAAATAAAAAGGGGGAGGGACGCCTGGGTGGCTCAGCTGATTAAGCGACTGCCTTCGGCTCAGGTCATGATCCCGGAGACCCGGGATCAAGCCCCACATCGGGCTCCCTGCTCGGCGGGAAGTCTGCTTCTCCCTCTGCCTGCGGCTCCCCACGCTTGTGTCTCTCTCCCCCTCTCATTCTATCTCAAATAAATAAATGATATCCTTTATTTTTATTTTTATTTATTTTATTTTTAAGATTTTATTTATTTATTTGACAGAGAGAGAGATCACAAGTAGGCAGAGAGGCGGGCAGAGAGAGAGGAGGAAGCAGACTCCCTGCTGAGCAGAGAGCCCAATGCAGGCCTCGATCCCAGGACCCTGAGATCATGACCTGAGCCGAAGGCAGAGGCTTTAACCCCCTGAGCCCCCCAGGTGCCCCCAACTTGTCTTTTAAAGATAAAACTGAATAACTTTATTAAGTAATTTAAAGGAAAATAAATAATATAACGAATATTCTTATGTACATATCCATATTAGTTCAGGTATCCTTCAGGTCCACACAGGAGCAAGGCAATAAAGAAAGAAACATGAATGAAATAGGATGAGAGTTGAACTAGAGAGATTAAGAAGAAAAAAATAAGAGAATGAAAAAAAGTAATACTGCAAGAACCAAAGGGACCCAGAGCCAGGAGCAAAAGAGAGGGAACAGAAACGGCAAATATTTCCTGCCTTCCCTGATCCTATTTATCCTAGCTTCCAACTCATCTCTTATTTATATAATTATAATCCACTGTAGCAACTCGTCAACCTGTAAGTATTTATGGAACATCAGCAACACGCTGAGCGCAGCACAGTAAGTACTGATCGTGCCACGTTCCTCTCCTCCCGTACCAAATCGTCCAGTCACCCAAACCCTTCTTCACCTTCCTGTAAGCTAAAATCATGCCTTCATCACCAAACTCCTCCACTTGTCCTTTAAGGTTAAAGGTTAAAAATCCAGATTTCCCACTTTCTAGAAAAGGGGCATTGGGGCGCCTGGGTGGCTCAGTTGGTTAAGCGACTGCCTTTGGCTCAGGTCATGATCCCGGAGTCCCAGGATCGAGCCCCACATTGGGCTCCCTGCTCAGCGGGAAGCCTGCTTCTCCCTCTCTCACTCCCCCTGCCTGTGTTCCCTCTCTGGCTGTGTTTCTCTCTGTCAAATAAATAAATAAAATCTTAAAAAAAAAAAAGACAAGCATCAAAACTTATAGAATGGGTATTAGCTGTAGGAAGAAAATCTGATGGCCAATCAATAGTGACACAGTCTTTAATCCCCTGGGAATCAGATGCTTAAGGAGATGGGATGGGAAGGTTAGTAACTTAGATGTGCCAGGTACTTTTCCATAACTAGAAAAAAAAACACACACACACAACATATAATTGCAAAGCTAAATTTAAGAGCCCAACATTATAGCTTTAAGGTGTTTTTGGGTTTTTTTTAAGTTTTATTTACTTAAGTCATCTCTACATGCAACGTAGGGATCGAACTCACAACCCTGAGATCAACAGTTGGGGTGATTGCCTGGCTCAGTCAGCAGAGAACACGACTCTCGATCTCAGAGAGATCACTTTGGGTATAGAGGTTACTGAAAAATAAAATCTTAAAAAATAAAAAGTTGTACGCTCTTCACCTGAGCTAGCCAAGTGCCCCAGCTTCTATGTGGTTTTGTTTTTAATTAATTCTTTTAAGAAATGCTGCATCCACAGCAGTCTAGCTGGCACAGAGGAAGATACTGTGGGGATAAACAGACACTGATGATTCCCAGTGAAAAAGTGTTTCATGTGAGCCAGAAATGCTAAGGTACTTTGAGAAATACCTTAACCAGTTTATTTTATTTACATTTTCCTTTCTATTAGGCCTGAGAGTGGAACATAATAAAAATAACCATCTAATTAAGACTTTGTTCTTCTGGAGGCATAAAGTAGAAATTCTAAGTAAAGAAAAGCCTAGGTCAGTTGGCCATGTTTTTTTTAGTAGAACATTAAAAGAAAACAGCTTTGTTTTGCTAGATGGCATCTTCGATCACATGAAATATGGTGTAGCCAACAACCTGAACTTCACAGGATTATGTCATTCGTCATATTATCTCTTTAATAGCACAGTATTATATCATCTTTCAAATGCTTATAAACCATACAGGTATTCCTGGCCTACCAATGTAGCAGTGAGGTGCCAAAAACGCCGGGATACAAAAAGCCTTGCTGTGGTTTTGGAAACAAATAGCATTTCTCCAGCTATTCTAACTAAAAAAGACTGGTGTGGTGCTTCCCAAACTTAATAATACATGAGAATCACTGGAGAGCTTTGTTATTCCCTGGACCCACTCCTGAGACTAACTCAGCAGAACTAAGATGGGGTCTGCCAATTTACATTCCTTTTCTTTTTCTTTTTTGGATCTCACAGTTATACTTCCTCCTCCCCCCTCCCTTCCATCATTTCTTCCTTCCTTCCTTCCCTCCCTCCTTCCTTTCTTCGTTCATTCCTAGCATGATTTGTTTCAGGGGTGCAGGTCTGAGTCACCAGTCTTACACGATTCACAGCGCTCAGCACAGCACAGACCTTCCCAGCGTCCATCACCCAGCCATCTCATCCGTCCCACCCCCTCCGCTCCAGCAATCCTGTTTGTTTCCCGAGATTGAGTCTCACGGTTTGTCTCCTTCTCTGGTTTCGTCGTTTTCATTCTTTCCTCTCTTCCCTTATGATTCTCCACCTTGTCTCTCATATTCCTCATATCAGTGCGATCATAGGGTATTTGTCTTTCTCTGATTGACTTGTTTCGCTTAGTGGAACTCACAGCTATCTTCATTCACGCCACAAAGCAGACAACACGTCTGCAAGTGTACAGCAGTGCCCCATGTTCCCATCTAACAGAGACTGCTGAGGTTTAGAGCCAGAATGAATGACATTCCATCTGTACTCTAAGTAACTATAAGCAGGTACAGGACTCAAGGCTTTCAGAGCTTTACTTCTTTTATCAGCAATCCTGATTTTTATCAACGATGAAGACCATAAAGTCCATCCATACCCAAATCTGGTACAGTTGGGCACAGTAGGACCTCAGGGGACCCAAGCATTTTAGCAAGGCTTTGAATCATCTCAGCACAGGACCCCCACCCAACTCAGGTACCCCAACCCACACGGCCAAGGACTCGGAAAGGTCACTCTTTTCCTTCAGAGATTTTATTTTTAAGTAATCTCTACACCCAGCATTGGGTTCGAATTTACAGTCCAGAGACCAAGGGTCAGCATGCTCCAGCAACTAAGTCAGCAGGCACTCCAAGGATTCACATTTCTTTTTTTTGTTAAACCAAGTGGATCCCCTTAATTGAGGAGCACTGGTCTTTTTTTATTTTATTTATTTGACAGAGAGAAACACAGCCAGAGAGGGAACACAAGCAGGGGGAGTGAGAGAGGGAGAAGCAGGCTTCCCACTGAGCAGGGAGCCCGATGTGGGACTTGATCCCAGGTCTCCAGGATCACGACCTGAGCCGACGGCAGTTGCCCAACCAACTGAGCCACCCAGGCGCCCCAAGGATTCACATTTCTAAGATTCCATGTGATACTGATGCTGACAGTTTCACAGACCACACTCTGAGAAGTACTAGCTTTTATAGTTCCTTTTGCTTTACTCAAGATCCACCCCAGACCTTAACACCTAAGCTAGTACCAATAAGCAATCCCTTCCTATCTTCAATGATTCAAAAATCTAGGGTGTCTACTTTGTATCAGGCACCATGCTAGTACTATATATATTCAAAAAAAAAAAAAAGGCAAAAAAAAAGCCACAGAATAGGATGTCACAATTAGGGTCATTCTGCAGATTGCTTTTTTTTTTCTACTTATCACTTGAAACCAACACCGTTTGTATTAACCATGTATAAAAGATATCAGATTAGGGCGTCTGGGGGGCTCAGCGGGTTAAAGCCTCTGCCTCCGGCTCAGGTCATAATCTCAGGGTCCTGGGATCCAGGCCCACATCGGGCTCTCTGCTCAGCAGGGAGCCTGCTTCCCCCCTCTCTCTGCCTGCCTCTCCGCCTACTTGTGATCTCTCTCTGTGTCAAATAAATAAATAAATAAAAATCTTTAAAAAAAGATCAGATTATTCTACTATAGACGAATGATTTCACAATGTGTTTTCTCTCGACATACCTATCTCTCGAGCAAGAATAATACTGCTGAGGCGTATGGGTTGGGTAGATTCAGCAATGAGCACAGCTTTTTGGGAACATAAGGTGCCATTTTCATATAAAGGCTCAACAGTTACTGCATCATGATGGGTGGAATGCCTGCCAAAATAAAATACTTAAGAATCTGAAATTAAAATGTGGGTTAAAATTAATTTTCCGGATGGGGCGCCTGGGTGGCTCAGTTGGTTAAGCAACTGCCTTCGGCTCAGGTCATGATCCTGGAGACCCGGGATCGAGTCCCACATCGGGCTCCCTGCTCAGCGGGAAGCCTGCTTCTCCCTCTCTCACTCCCCCTGCTTGTGTTCCCTCTCTGGCTGTGTTTCTCTCTGTCAAATAAGTAAAATCTTAAAACAAAAATCAGGATTGATGTGTTTCCAATAACGGAAGACCCGGATTTCTCAATTTTTGAGGAGATTTGTTCAGTCTTAAAACTGGGCTGCCAAGAAAGGACTGCCTGAATCTTGAGGTGTGAGTACAGTTCGAAATACAATTTAAGAAAATATCTCGGGACACCTGGTGTCTCCATGATGCGTCTGCCTTGGGCTCAGGTCGTGACCTGGGGTCCTGGGATCCAGCCCAGCGATCACTCCCGGCCTCTCCCTCCCCTCACCCTGCTTGTGCTTTCCCTCTAGGATGGAGCGCCCCGTGTGCGGCCTTATCCCGCGGGGGGTCCCGCGTCCCCTCTGCCCCCCACGGGCGGCAAGCGCTCCCCCAGCAGGCGTGCCCTCCGCCCCAAGCGAGGCCCCCCACTTCACGACCTCACCCCACGAGCCCGTCGGAGGGCGACCACCCGCACTCCCAGGCCCCAGCCCCGCGCCCCGGGGGGACCCCACAGGCCGGCCCCCGCAGGCCAACGGCGCCCGGCCGAGGGAAACCCAGCCGCCGTTGCAGGCCCGAGGGGCGCGAGGCCTCGGGGACCCCACCCCTCACCAGGTGTAGCAGCCCCGCTGCGCCTCCAGCAGGAAGGGCACGCGGCCCGGCTCCCGGCCGAAGGGCAGCAACACCTGCGGCACGTTGAGTTTGCCGGCCAGGGTCCCCAGCAGACACTGAAGCAGCAGCAGGGCGCCGGCTGCAGGCCAGCGGATAAACGGCGGGCCGCGTAAGGGACGCGAGGCCCCGAAGCCCGACATGGCCACCACCCGGCCTCGCGTTCCCGCTCGACTGCGGCAACGACCGGGCCCCCAACGCCAGCCAATCCGAGGGCGCGACGTCACAGGGGGCGGCCCCTCCTGGCCGGGAATTGTGGGAGCTCCTCGGCGGAGCGCACGTGGAGGCTGCCGCGCGCGCGCGCGGGGGGGGGGGGGGTCCTCGGGCGACAGCTCCGTCACGTGGTAGTCCCGCCTCAGGCCCAGCGCGGGAAGGCGCGGCGCCCGCGGCTCCCAGGCGGCCCCTCTCCCCGCAGATGGCGGCCGGGGCGGAATGGGCGGAATGGGCGCCGAGCCCGCAGGCCATGGGCCGAGCCCCAGTGGGCAGCGAGCGCTGATCCTCGCGGCCACACGCAGCCTGCTGAGCCGACTAGCGCTTACGTCACAGATGGGAAGCCCCACTTACGTCAGGACAGGCAGGAAGCCCACTGACTAACGTCAGCACCGGCAGGAAGCCCCACTGAGTGACGTCAGCACCGGCAGGGAGGCCTCCGAGCGATCTCCGCGAATCCTGGCGCTGCCACCCACCCAGCCAGCCGGGATCTTTCACTCCAACCTCGGAGTTCCCGGGGAGGAAGTACAACTGGACGAGCGAACAGAAGTCAAGCAGCTCTGAGGATGGAGGGACTGGCTCTTTATTTCAAAAAGACATTTGTCAATTTTCAGTATCAAAACAGTTTGCACTATTGGTTCCTTCTCTCCCGATCGGCCCCCAGAGAGAGCACACCAAAGGAGACTGCATTTTAAGCCAATAAGCCGCAGGATGCACACCTATAAGGCCTCACAGAAACCTCACCAAGAAGGGGAACTGGGGAGGGAAAGAGACTTTAAAAGATCAGCGCACTGTCAGCCCACAGACTGGAGAGAATTCTCAGCCAGACGGGGTGGCCAATGTGCCCCAACCCCAAAGAAGCAGTTTCAAAATAATATAAAATTTAAAAACAGTTTTGTACATAAGCTATTCAAGATTTCTCCAGCACTGACTGACACAAAGCACGGGATGGCACTTTTAGAGACAGCAGCTTTGGACCCAGCAAAGGGTGATGAGATGCGTTTGTTTCCTGTGGCTAAATCAGTGGCAAGCACATCATTTTTTTTTTCCTTCAAGGAGGCAGGAGAGCAAATAAGTGGTCACTTCAATATAAGAGGAATGTGATCCCTTCTGTGGGCAGTTAGGGTAAAGACAGGACCAGGATTTGGTCTCAGATAGAGGTCTCACCATCTTAACTTGTTTGGTCACTTCTGATGGGGAAGAAAAAAAAGTAAAAGTAAAGTGGCTCAAAAAAAAAGTATAGTGACTCAAAGATACCTTAAAGCTGAAACCCTGAGCCACACTTTTTTGGCCACTGCTCCTGGAATCATCTTTCTAATTTGGCCGGTACTTTGGACAAAGCAATGAAGCTTCCCAGAGTGGGTCTCTTTCTGGGCTCTGGCTCTCAGTAAGGGACGCCCCTGCCGCTTTCCCTCCTCTGTGGAGAGCGCAGTGTGCTCTGAACGGAAAGGTTCCTTTCCAAATATGACGAAGGGATTAGATTGGCGGCTTCAGAACTATGAAATATTTGGAATGTTTTACAAACGGTCGCTACACATCAACAACAAAAGGTAATTACAAAATGTGTACATCACAACATGCTTTAAAGACACTTTGCATCGTGCTCACATTCCCTTGAACATTGTTCCCAAAGGTGCTCGGCCTCAAGCCCAGCTGGATCTCTAGGGAGAGGCAGAGACAGTTTGGCGAAGAAGACACAGGGGGTGGGGTGGGAGAGGAGGCAGGAGAAAGCAGCCTTCCAGTTAAAGATCAGCCCTCAGTTTCCAGGCCAGCTTCGGGCAGGCTGGCCTCAGGCGGAGTCGGGTCAGAGGGCGGAGCAGCGGCAGGGCGGGCCTGCGGTGCCCTACATCTCATTCAGGTCGAGCAGAGTCTGGTCCAGCATCCTTTGTGTGCAGAGGTGCTCCTCTTTGGTGCATTTCAGCTTATCTAATGGGAGTAAAGGAGAAAGGTTACAAAAACTAGCACTAAACGTCCCAGTCGACCCACTCTGAGAATCAGCCCTGCTGCAGGAAAGCTGCGGACTAGCGAAGCGGCTGCGTCTCAGCCACAGGCCAGAGCTCCCGCACCACTTGTCTCCGCAGGGTCTCGGGCTTCCGAGCGGGCACTGCAGTGTGGCTGTCCCTCTGGGGGAGGAGGCCGAGACCTTACCAGGCATTTCCTCATTCACCACATCCAACCAAGGCTTTCAGTTCCCAGTCAGTGAAGGGGGCAGCCTTAAGTATCAGCCATCCTCTCTTCTGGGCTTTGACCACAGGACAATACCTACCTGGCATGGCTCACTGGGCTGTGCGCACTGACAATAAGGATGGGCATGTTTCTACCAGTAAAAACAGAGTCTTAGCCTGAGAAGAGTACAAGAGGAACCTCGTGGATTATAGGCTCCCTCCAACAAGGAAAGGGGCAATTAATTGGTGGGATAAATGAAAGACCCCCATAGCCTGACATGGAACCAATAAAGTCCACGAGCCAAGAACACTATCAAACGTATAAGCAAAACCTTACCTGTTATTTCTGTAGAGCTATTCTCCAAAACTAGCCTGTGATAGTTACTTACAATTAAACACAGAACCAGGAAAAAGGAACAAGAAGGAAAAGGTCAGGAAGAAAACCTGTGGCTTGAACACTAAGGAGAATCTAACCTGCTCAGCAAACAAACCACTCAGACTACTCTAGTGGCGTGGGGCAAACACTCATCATGGGCTTCCTAATACCCCAGACCCCTTTCTCTCCCCTCCCTTTCCCCCGGTCAGAAGGGCCCATCTCTGGGCCTGCAGACGAAGCAGTCACGACATCTTGTCCAATTGGTCCTTTTATTGTCAGAAAACATGCACACAGGGGCACAGGGCCTACAGTCCATACACAGGCTAAAGAGTTGCAAGTAAGGGTGGAAACCAGAAAGCTCTCCCAGGTCCTTCACTATGATCTCTCAGGCCCTGCCCTTCATCACCCATTATCTCTTGAAAAGGAACAGAAATGCATCAACTGTTCTCACTCTACAGTGCAGTTAGGAAGTCAACAATATTCTTACTGCCCCAATCAAAAGCAATCTGTGGGACGCCTGGGGGGCTCAGTAGGTTAAGCATCTGCCTTCTGCTCAGGTCATGATGTCAGGGTCCTGGGATTCAGCCCTGCGTTGGGCTCTCTGCTCAGCGGGAAGTCTGCTTCTCCCTCTCTCAAATAAATAAAAGCTTTAATAAAAATTTATTCCTCTGCTTAGGGCAAAATGACTTTTAAAAAAACAATGAGTGTTTTGCTGGGGTCCAGGTCAGTGGCGTGGGCAGTAAGCTCCGCTTAACGGGCCCCAGGGCGCCCTGCCCATCAGTCACACAGATCATGCAGTGTTGGCTTCAGCCTGCTAGAGAGCTGGCAGTTTCGCTCAAGCTGACTGTAGAGACGCTCTGCAGCAGCACCAGAGAGAGCAAACAGGAGGAGGAGGAGACAGAGGAGAAAGAGAAAAAGGGGAGGTTAGCAGAGGACCAAAAGTAAACCCCAAGACCTCTGACTAGCTGACGTGACAGAACATGCACCTGTAAGGCAGGGCGAATGCAAGGAGGGCTCAGAGGGCAAGAAGAGTCAGTCAGTGATGGAAGACCAACAGAGGAAAAAATAAAATATCCTGATGGACCAGCTGGAAAGACAACATTTTGAGAAAGAAAAAAGTATCTCCTTTGCAAAGGCATTTATTCCTGAGCTAAGAAACACAAAAGTGAAACAGGGCAAAGGAAAGAATACAGTTGGCCTGTAATCAGAGTCTGACAGAAACTGAGGTGAACAGCTGGAACATTTTCTGTAAAAGCATTCCCTACGGCGCCTGGGGGCTCAGCTGGCTAAGCATCTGCCTTCGGCGCAGGTCATGTACCCGGGGTTCTGGGATCGAGTCCTGCATCAGACCCCTGCTCATCAGGGGGTCTGCTCCTCCCTTTGCTGAACCCCTTGCTTGTGCGCACTCTTTGACACATAAATAAAAACCTTCTTTTTT
>PITA01022915.1:0-29326 GCA_004023965.1 Spilogale gracilis | reverse complement strand
GACTGCCTTCAGCTCAGGTCATGATCCCAGAGACCTGGGATTGAGCCCCACATCGGGCTCCCTGCTCGGCGGGAAGCCTGCTTCTTCCTCTTTCTCTCCCCCTGTTTGTGTTCCCTCTCTAGCTGTGTTTCTCTCTGTCAAATAAATAAAATTTTTTTTAATTTTTCTTTTCAGGGTGCCTGGATGGCTCGGTTGGTTGGGTGTCAGCCTTTGCCTCAAGTCATGATCCTAGGGTCCTGGGATAGGGTCCCACATCGGGCTCTCTGCTGGATGGGGAGTCTGCTTCTCCCTCTCCCTCTGCCTGCCTCTCCTCCTACTTGTGCACTCCCTTGCTCTCTTTCCCTCTTTGTCAAATAAATAAGTAAAATCTTAAAAAAAAAATTTCTTTTCACACAGACTTTTGCTATCAGTATCTAGATTTATTCTATCTCCATCAGCTCCCCAGTACAATTTATTTTTTTTAAGATTTTATTTATTTATTTGACACAGAGAGAGATCACAAGTAGGCAGAGAGGCAGACAGAGAAAGAGGAGGAAACAGGCTCCCCACTGAACAGAGAGCCCGACGTGGGCCTCGATCCCAGGACCCTGAGATCATGACCCGAGCTGAAGGCAGAGGCTTTAACCCACTGAGCCACCCAGGTGCCCTCCCCAGTACAATTTAAATGTTGTATGTATCTTCATGCTTTTTTCTGTTCCACTTCTAAAATTGAAATTTTGAAGTTTAGTTCCATATTTTGATTTTTTTTTTTTTTAAGATTTTATTTATTGGGGCACCTGGGTGGCTCAGTTGGTTAAGCGACTGCCTTTGGCTCGGGTCATGATCCTGGAGACCCGGGATCGAGCCCCACATTGGGCTCCCTGCTCGGCGGGAAGCCTGCTTCTCCCTCTCTCACTCCCCCTGCTTGTGTTCCCTCTCTGGCTGTGTTTCTCTCTGTCAAATAAATAAAATCTTAAAAAAAAAAAAAAAAGATTTTATTTATTCATGAGAGACAGAGAGGCAGAGGCAGATGAAGAAGTAGGCTCTTTGCTGAGCAGGGAGCCTGATGCAGGGCTCAGTCCCAGCACTCTGGGATCATGACCTGAGCCAAAGGCAGAGGCTTAACTGACTGAGCCACCCAGGTGCCCCTTGATTTTTTTTTTCTTAACAATATGCCTATCCACATTTATTCAGATAAAACCATAAGTCTCACATTCTTTTGAAAAAGACCTAGTTTTTTTTTTTACAGCAGTTTTAAGTTTACAATAATTTTTTTTAAGATTTTGTTTATTTATTTGAGAGAGAGATGCAGTGTGAATGAGTGAGCACACACAAACAGGGCAGAGGGAGAGGAAGCAGAATCTCCACTGAGCAGGGAGCCCAATGCGGGCCTTGATCCCAGGACCCCAGGATAGTGACCTGAGCTAAAGGCAGATGCTTAACCGACTGAGCTACCCAGGTACCTGGTTTACAGTAATATTGGAGAGAAGGTATGGCGATTTCTCATACCCACCCTCAGCCCCCATGCCTCCCACCCATGATCACCATTGCACCAGAGTGGTACATTTGTTACCAAGGGTGAACTTACACTGACATATGATAATCCCCACAATCCAGTTTACTTTAGAGTTCACTCTGTGTTGTATGTTCTCTGGGTTTGAGCAACCCATGTAGGATGACATGTATCCACCATTATAATCCCATACAGAGTATTTTTGCTGCCTAACAGTGCTGTGTTCCATCTGTTCATCCCTCCTCTCCCCAACCTGGTGCCACTGATCTTTTTATTGTCCTCATGGTTTTGCCTTTTCCAAAATGTCAAAGAGTGGCAATCATACAGTATGTAGCCTTTTCAGATTGGCTTCTTTCACTTACGAATATGCACTGAAGTTTCCTCTTGCTCTTTTCCTGGCTCATTTCTTTTAGCGCTGAATAATACTCCATTGTCTAGGTACATACAATTTATCCATGTATCCACTGAAGGCTGCCTCAGTTGCATTTTGGCAATTATGAATACACCTGCTTTTTTATTTTTTATTTTATCTCTTTTATTTTTAAAGATTTTATTTATTGGGGTGCCTGTGTGGCTGAGAGGGTTAAGCCTCTGCCTTCGGCCCGGGTCATGATCTCAGGGTCCTGGGATCGAGCCCCACGTTGGGCTCTCTGCTCGGCAGAGAGTCTGCTTCCCCCTCTCTCTCTTTGCCTATTTGTGATCTCTCTCTCCCTGTGTCAAATAAATAAATAAAATATTTAAAAATATATTTTATTTATTTATTTGACAGCACAAGCAGGGGGAGTGGGAAAGGGAGAAGCAGGCTCCCCACTGAGCAGGGACCTCAATGCAGGGCTCGATTCCAGGACCCTGGGATTATGACCTGAGCCGAAAGTAGACACTTAACTGACTGAGCCACTCAGTCACCTCTACACTTGCTTTTTTAGACACTTTTTTTTTTAATCTACAACTTCATTTCTCTGGAATTTACAGAGGTAGGGGTTAGAGTATTATTCCAAATGAGAATTCCTATTCTTTTTTTTTTTTTTTTAGAGAACTTATTTGTTTATTTGACAGAGAGAGAGATCATAAGTAGGCAGAGAGGCAGGTAGAGAAAGAGAGGGAAGCAGGCTCCCTGCTGAGCAGAGAGCCCGATGCGGGCCTTGATCTCAGGACCCTGAGACCATGACCTGAGCCGAAAGCAGAGGCTTTTTTTTTTTTTTAAAGATTTTATTTATTTGACAGAAAGAAACACAGCCAGAGAGGGGACACAAGCAAGGGGAGTGAGAGAGGGAGAAGCAGGCCTCCTGCTGAGCAGGGATCCTGATGTGGGACTTGATCTCTGGGATCATGACCTGAGCTGAAGGCAGTCGCTTAACCGACTGAGCCACCCAGGCGCCCCCTGAGAATTCTTATTCTTATCTTAAGAGCCAATTCCTGGGGCGCCTGGGTGGCTCAGTTTGTTAAGCGACTGCCTTCAGCTCAGGTCATGATCCTGGAGACCCAGGCTCGACTCCCACATCGGGCTCCCTGCTTGGCGGAAAGCCTGCTTCTTCCTCTCTCAGTCCCCTTGCTTATGTTCCCTCTCTGGCTGTGTTTCTCTCTGTCGAATAAATAAAATCTTTTTTTTTTTTTTTTAAAGAGCCAATTCCTGAGATTATAAGGATAAACTGCTGCAGGCAGTATGTAGCCTTTTCAGACTGGCTTCTTTCACTTACCAATATGCATTTAAGGCAGACAGGTTGGATTCTAGATGTGGGTCTCCACACCCTTCTTGTCAGCCAGGTGTCACCGTAAGTGCTGCTTCCCTTCTCCACCCCATCCTCTCTAAGCAGGTGCTCCAGGGCCTCCCTTATAGGAGACTGAGCACCACTTTCCTGTTTGTCTCACCATACGCACTGACAGCATCCCAGAACTCCAGAACCTTCTGTTTTGTCTTTCTCCATCTAGCTCCCATGATGAGGAAGCAGGCGCTCCCTCCAGGCTCCTTGTACAACCCGAAAAGGAGCCAGTTCCCTCTCCTCTTTCCCAGGTGAGACTGTTTTAGGGCCTTATGTATGGACCAGTGACACTGCCTCCCTTAAAATGGAGTTCTTGTCTCCATTCCTCACCAGTAGGCTGACAGGCTGGTGAGACTATGTGCTGGGGGTGGAGGGCAAGGGCCACATTTGAGGCTGCAAGAAAGAAACTGAGTTGGCCTTTGTTTTCTGAAACCTTATTCCTCCCCTTATCTTTATTGCTGTTCTGTTCTTGTTTCTGGTTCACAGAACTCAGCCAGGAGGTTTGTCCCCCAGTTTGCAAAACCCAGGAAGACAGTGACAAAACAAGCAGAGCTGAGGGAAAAGGAACTCAGGGATGGAGCTCCTAAAACCAGCCAGGTAGGCCCAGTAGACACAGCTTCTTCTTGGCCCATCCTTGGCAGCTGAGTTCAACCTTGGTTTTCTTTGGCACTGGCTAGACCTGCACTTGTCTGCATGCCGCTTTCAGTGCACTGTCCTACAGATGTCTATGGAGTGCGTGCCAGGCCTGTGTGAAGCACTCAGGACAGCTCTTCCTGCAGCAAAGTGGTCAAGGCCACAGCTCTCTTTCCCAGGATGCATGAGAATAATAAAAATGCAGAAAGACAGCCCATATTCTATCCCCAAACCCCTTTACTTTTTGGAAGCTTTCCTGTGGTTTGGGGCAGGGGGGTGGGTCTTACAATATACTCTCTTGTCTTTTCCACTGTGAGCTCTGGGGGTGAAACAGACGCCCCTACAAAAGTGAATGGTGGACATTCCCAGCAGCCGTGTTTATAATCATCCCAAACTGGGAATTCCCCAGATATCCTTCAGTGGGTGAATGGCTGAACACACCATGGAACATAACCCAGCAATAAAAGAGGAATATAGTA
Organism: Spilogale gracilis; assembly: GCA_004023965.1. Taxonomy (NCBI): domain Eukaryota; kingdom Metazoa; phylum Chordata; class Mammalia; order Carnivora; family Mephitidae; genus Spilogale; species Spilogale gracilis. Next base: position 24,962 of record PITA01022915.1, on the reverse strand, counting down.
GTGAAACATGCAACAATGCAAATAATGGACTCGCAGGGTATTGTGTGGAGTGGGAAAAGCTAGTCCTAAAAGGTGGTACACTGTAGGGTTCCATTTACATGACATTATTGAATTGAGAAAATTATAGAGATGGTGGGTAGGTTCATGGTTGCAGGGTGTTGGAGCAGGGTTGGCAGGGTGGGAGGGAGGCAAGTGTGGCTACACATGGCAGCACAAGGGCTCACATGCTGGAGATTTTCCATATCTTGTCTGTGTGGTGGATGCATAGCCTCACCGTGAGAGGACTGTATACACACATGTAAACGAGTATAAGTCAAACTAGAAAGCCAAATAAGGTCGGTGGACTATCAGTGTCAGTGCCTAGGTTGTGATATCGTACTCGAGTTATGCAAGATGTTACCACTGGGAAACTGGGTAAAGGGCATGAGAAGATTTTCCCCATCATTTCTCATAACTGCATTAACTATGAATCTCACAACTATAAATCTACAATGATTTCACAAAAAGTTTAATAATTTAAACACAAGAAAGGTTGGGGCACCTGGGTGGCTCAGTCATTAAGTGTCTGCCTTCAGCTCAGGTCATGATCCCAAAGTCCTGGGATTGAGCCCCATGTTGGGCTCCCTGCTTGGCAGAAAGCCTGTTTCTCCCTTCTTACTCCCCTTGCTTGTGTTTCCTCTCTGGCTGTGTTTCTTTCTATCAAACAAATAAATAAAATCTTTTAAAAAATAAATAAATACGGGCACCAGGTTGGCTCACTGGGTTACGCCTCTGCCTTCGGCTCGGGTCCTAATCTCAGGGTCCTGGGATTGAGCCCCACGTTGGGCTCCCTGCTCAGCAGGGAGCCTGCTTCCCCCTCTTTCTCTGCCTGCCTCTCTGCCTATTTGTGATCTCTCTGGCAAATAAATAAAATAATTAATTAAAACTTAAAAATAAATAAAAACAAGGGTTGGAGTGCCTGACTGGCTCAGCCAGTGGATGTGACTCTTGATTTCGGGGTTGTGAGTTCAAGCCGCATGTTGGGTGCACAGCTTACTCAAAGTTAACTAATAAAAGGGGTCTTAGCTTCACTGTTGACTGAAAATGTGCAGGAAACACTGTGTGTACCTCAGAGGCTGGTTGCCAGTGGCTTCTCTGAAGCCAAACTGATAGTCTCTGGCTTTCAGTGGTCTGATATTGGCAGTGCAGACCCTTCTAGAAAGGTTGGACCTGATTGATGTAGGGAGGTAACTGTGGCAGAGGTGTGTCCCTCAGCACTGACCACTGTGAGAAAAGCGTGGGAAGGGGGACGACTGCTGTCTACAGAGTGCCCTTAGGTACAAACCTCAGCTCCTACCTATCAAGTGTAACTATTTGCAGTCCAGTTTGAAGGGAGACTTGATGCCATGGATGTTGGGGGGGAAGGGAGGTGATAGATTGACTCCAGGGTTTGGGGCCCGATTAGTATGAAGGATGGAGTTGCCGTAGTCAAGACAGGGAGCCTCTGGGAGCATGCTGAGGAACTTGTGTTAGTCATATATCACCAGAGGTGACCAGGAGATACCAGGTGGAAATGTTGGCTATCAGCGTCCAGAGCTGGGGGAGATATGGGGGCTGCAGTGGAGGTTTAGGCCTGAGTGCCTGGATTGAGTTGCCATCTGCCTAACGGATAGTTACCTAACTATGTCCCAGCCTGAACCCTCTTCTCCCACTCTGCTCTGGTCATCTCTACCTCTGTTGGGGACATTTCACTTCTCCCTCTTGCTCTTTTAAGTATTGATTTCAAAATCATTATAGACTCCTAGAAAGTTGCAAAAACAGCAAAGACCCAAGTGTTCATCAATAGATGAACAGATAGGGCGCCTGGGTGGCTCAGTGGGTTAAAGCCTCTGCCTTTGGCTCAGGTCATGATCTCAGGATCCTGGGATCGAGTCCCGCGTCGGGCTGTCTGCTCAGCAGGGAGCCTGTTTCCTCCACTCTCTCTGCCTGCCTCTCTGCCTACTTGTGATCTCTCTCTCTGTCAAATAAATAAATAAAATCTTAAAAAAAAAGATACTTGATTTAAAAAAAAATAGATGAACAGATAAACAAAATGTGGCATACCCATACAATGAAATACTATTCAGCCTTAAAAAGCAAAGACATTCTGACACCTGCTACAACATAAGTGAACCTGGAGGACATTATGCTCAGTGAAATAAGCCAGCTACAGGAGGACAAATATTGTAGGATTTAATTTATAGGAGGTCCCTAGAGGGTTCAAATCCATAGAGCCAGGGACTCTTGGGTGGCTCAGTCGGTTAAGCAGCCAACTCTTGATTTTGACTCAGGTCACGATCTCAGAGTCATGGTATCAAGCTCCACATTGGGCTCCATGCTGGAGCCTGCTTAAGATTCTGTCTCTTCTGCTCCCCCACCTGCCATGGTGCATGCACACTCTCTCTCAAAAAAAAAAAAAAATTATGCAGGCAGAAAGTAGTTGGTAGATACCAGGTACTGGGAGAGAGGTATGGGGAGTTGTTTCATGGGAACAGAGTTTCAGTTTGGGAAGATGAAAAGAGTTCAGGAGATGGATTGTGGTGATGTTTGCACAATAAAGTAAATGTACTTTATGCCACTGAACTGTATGTACACTTCAAAATGGTTAAGATGCCAAGTTTTATGTAATGCGTATCTTACCACAAAAAAACAAAATACTTTGGAGAGGCCCGTGTGTGTTCTCCTCCAGTTTCCTTCAGTGGTAACATGTTCTATAACTAGCATCCTTTGCAAGCATGGGCCGTCGGTATGGGCACAATCCACAGGCCCCCTTGATTTTTGTATCCTCGATCTATCCAAGCCTCTGTGTGCTTGGTGCTGGTGGAAAGGAGCTGATGGAAGGAGGGATTCCTGTGCTTCCAGTCCACCCTGCAGTCCCTGGCTCTGTGCCCAGCACTGGCACTGAACCCTATTTGGGGGCATCGTGTGCAGAGTCTCAGACGAGACTTTGTACAGGGGTAATTACAACTGGAAAAGTCTTGGGGAACCTGAGTGGTTCAGTTAAGTGTCCGACTCTTGATCTCAGCTGAGGTCTCGATGTCAGAGTCATAAGTTCAAGCCCCACGTTGGGCTCCACGCTGGGCATGGGCCTACTTGAAAAAAAAAAAAAAAAAACTTTAGAAATGGTTGATAATTGAAGGCTCAAGGCTCAGTCTTTTTCTCTCCACAGGAAACACCACCAGAGTCCAGTGCCCAGCAGGCCAGAAGCCAGCTGTGGGAGGAGTCCCTAGGGCTTGCTCCCTGGGAGGCCAGGGAGCTGGGTGCCCAGACCCAGAGAGACAACACCCATCCTGAGCACAGAGACCAAAACCCCATGATACCTGTACCTGGCAGTGGGAATCCTCAGCCCTCAGCCTCCATTGATGCCTCTCCAGAATGGGGAACAGTGCCCTTGACCTCCACAAAGACCAGCCAGGACCACCTGTCGGAGCAAGGAACCAACACACCAGATGGTGAAAGCATGGAGGGGTGTCTAAGCTGTCAAGGCCGGAATGGTCTCCTGCTGAGCAGTGATGCCGAAGAGAAGGAGTCAGACCAAGGAGCATTTCAGGAAGCAGGTGCCCAAGGGGGAGCAGGGGCTGACCTGCCTGAGAGGCATCAGGAGAAAGGAGACAGTGTCCTAGGTCCCATCACGCAGGGCGCAGAGCCCAGATCTGTTGCCCAGGGTCTCTCTGACCCCATGCATATAACCAGCAAGACTGGCAGGGAAGCAAAACAGAGTTGTAGCAGCCCAACACACTCCCCCCTTGGGACCATTGTCATCAAAGATGTGAGCACAGACCCCACTGAGCCAGAACGGAGGGCTTCAGAGGTGGCCAGGCCATATGAACAGGCCAACACCAGGGCACCTACCTGTCCCAGCGGGAAGGCCCCTGACGGAAGTTGCAGTGGGACCCTGCTCAGTTGCACACCTCTCGATGGGGAGACAGGACATATAGGGGAGGCAGGGTGGGAAGACAAGCCCCCTGGCAACATTCCAGGGGGCCCTGCAGCCCCCCAGACTCTGGATTACAGGATGAGAGAGCCCACAGTAGATGTTGGAAATTTCAGTCTTCTAGACTCAGAAATGGGCCCAGGTATTGATCAGACAAAGGTGCCTAGCCTGGATCAAGAGGGACTTGGAGGTGTGTGTGTGCTCCCTTTGCTGTTGCAGTCCACAGGTAAAAAAGAAGTTGAGTTAGGTCGCCAGAGCCTTGAACAAGACCTTGAGGGGTTCAGTCTGTCTCTTGGAACCTTTGCTCCACCGGTGCACGGAGAAGCAGTGGGTGGCCCTTCCCAGGAGACCAGGGCCTGCCAGGACAACATAGATGTCCCCACGGAATCCACAGTCTGGTCTGAACCCCCTCCTGGCTCTGCAGACCAGGCTGTGTTGGGGGACTTCCTAGCCACAGAGCTGGACTTCCTGCCAGACAGCCAGATACAGGATGCCCTGGAAGCCCCTGACTTTGAAGCCTCACCTGAGCAGGTAAGAGCTTCTCCACATTATGGCAGACCATCCCAGAATAGGTGTCAAGTGGCCCTGAGCTTCTCCCAAGCTACCCAGTGTGGGGTGTATGGAATTTGGGGTGCATGACCATCTTTTTATATGACACACATCTAGAGGAATGAGTTGCGGCTTCGGTGGGCATGGAGTCTGATTTTCCAGAAAGGACAGACCTGCCTTTCTGTAAGAGGTCGTGTGGGAGCTGAAGAGCCCCAGGGAGTGACCTGCATGTATTCTGTTAGCCTAGGCAGAGTTGATGGCCATACTCCCTTCCTTGCCTGGAGCCCCAGTTCTACCTACTCTCTCCACACCTCAGGACTTGGCTCCAGCTACAGGTTTCTGAGAGATATACAGAGGGTGTGTGAAACCTTGAGGGATAACTTTTAAAAAGCCAGCCATGTCAGAGCTGGGTCTGGGGAAGAGGACTTCAGTTCCCAACTAGAAAGCGCTTTTACCCACTTTAAGGGTTGTTTCAGTGTCCTGATAGGATTTTTTTCAAACATAGACAGAGAATTTTGCTTTCCTGCTGAAATTTTTAGGGACTTTGCTTCCTTCAGGGATCTGCCTGCCCTACAGGCAGTGGGAGAGCTACCTAACATCACCTCCAGCTGCCCAACCTGTGCGGACCATTGGCATTCACCTCTCTGGGGCAGGTGGCAGCCTTGCTTTGGCCCCGGCCCCAGGGAAGCCCCACATCCCTGACCACTGGCACACCAGAGTCTGGGTTAAGTGCTTTACTGTCACATCCTAGAAGGTAGTTGGCTCTCTTTCCACATCCTGGGTGTGGTGAAGAGGCCGAAGGAGTTCAGGCACCAGGGTGACACAGCTAGAAGGGAAACAGGCTGGGTCTGCTCTCAGGTTGGCCTGATTCTGCACCTGTGCCTCAGATCCCTGTCCTGGAGCACAGAGCCCAGCTTGCTTCACAAACATCAGCCTCTGTTTTTTCGGCTGTCCTGTTGAGATTTTTAAAACATTAATTCAGTTACATGCTTATCAAGAGCCTGCTGTGCCAGGAGTCAGCAGATTAGGCACGGTCTCTGCCCCTGCAAGGTTTGCACTAACACTCTTCCCACCTGTCTCCCACAGTGAACGTTTTATACCCATTGTTTCAGCACTTAAAGAGTCTTTTCATATGACATGGCCCTGAAACACAAGCATAGTGTTTCATCTGGTACCCAGCCTAAGAAAGCCAGCTGCTCCAGCCACAGGAGAATGTGGCTGGGTTGGGCAAATGCGGGTCTCCAAGGCGCCGACTTCCCAAGGGAGGGCCAAGGGTGGTTTTTGGCCCTTCACAGTGTTTACCTGCAAGGTGACTTCAGACCAGGCCCTCCCTGCTGTGTGTGGGTGCCCGGCTCCTTGTGCCACTCTTGCTCAATCACCAGATGAGCAAGATCATGGAAAGCAAGTCACAGTGCAGTCCAGTCCTAGAGTTTGAACACAATCACCTGGGATAGACAGGCATGTAGGTGCTGGCACAGCTGAAATTTAAAACTGGAGCCCCATCCATTGAACAATATAAACCCCTCCCTCGGAAAGACAAGGAACGTTACCCTCAATCTCCGGCTGTTGGGCAGTAGCTAAAGGAGAAGCAATTGGGATATTTGGTGGCATCCAGTGGGCAAAGGAGCAAGCCCTTCCTGATAGGCCAGCCACCAGTGACTTTGGGCTTTGAAAACACCAAGGAATCTGTAGTGCAGGGAATGGCAGACAACCAGGGTGGTCAGACCTGACAGGCCCTCCGGGGCAGAGGTGCTGCCCTGACAAGGTTGCTGATGTCTGGACACATTTTGTTTTGATACTGGGCGTTCCCAAACATGTCAGGGCGACTCAGCACGAGCAGGTTGCCACAGAAAGGTACAGGATGGATCCCAGCAGGAAGACCGGTGGACAGGGACACTTGAGAACAGAGTGCAGGTAGATGGCGAGAATGGCAGCAGCAGCCTCCCACCAACAGACCCTCCCCCACCCAGTGGACAGCTGAGCACTGCTTCAGAGGAGACAACTCGGGGCCTCACCGAGGTTACACAGCAGTGACACACCAGTTCCAAACCCAGGTCCCCTCACAGGAAAGCATGGTATTTTCTTTTTATAGTAGCTCCCTTAGGACCTGACACCCACCACAGGACTGGTGGAACTTCTGTACGCCACATAAGGAGTGTCTTTTAAAAGCTGATTCCAGGGGCGCCTGGGTGGCTCAGTTGGTTAAGCGACTGCCTTTGGCTTAGGTCATGATCTGGGAGACCCGGGATCGAGCCCCACATCAGGGTCCCTGCTCGGCGGGAAGCCTGATTCTCCCTCTCTCACTCCCTCTGCTTGTGTTCCCTCTCTGGCTGTTTCCCTCTGTCAAATAAATAAATAAAATCTTTAAGAAAATAAGTAACTAAAAGCTGATTCCAGGGCACCTGTGTGGCTCAGTCGCTTAACCATCTGCCTTTGGCTCCAGTGGTTCTGGATGGAGCCCTGGGTTGGGCTCCCTGCTCGACAGGAGGCCTGCTTCTCCCTCTCTTACTCCCCCTGCTTGTGTTTGTTCCCTCTCTGGCTGTGTTTCTCTCTGTCAAATAAATCAAATCTTTAAAAAAAAAAAAAAAGTTAAAACAAGGGCGCCTGGGTGGCTCAGTGGATTAAAGCCTCTGCTTTCGGCTCAGGTCATGTACTCAGGGTCCTGGGATCAAGACCACATCAGGCTCTCTGCTCAGCAGGGAGCCTACTTCCTCCTCTCTCTCTGCCTACTTGTGATTTCTCTCTGTCAAAATCTTTTTTTAAAAAAGTTAAAACGGGCGCCTGGGTGGCTCAGTTGGTTAAGCGACTGCCTTCGGCTCAGGTCATGATCCCAGAGATCCGGGATCGAGTCCCACGTTGGGCTCCCTGCTCGGCGGGAAGCCTGCTTCTCCCTCTCTCACTCCCCTTGCTTGTGTTCCCTCCCTGGCTGTGTTTCTCTCTGTCAAATAAATAAAATCTTAAAAAAAAAAAGTTAAAACAAAAGATTTTATTTATTTGAGAGCATGAGTGGGGTGGAAGGGCAGAGGGAGAATCAGGCTCCCCACTGAGCAGGGAGCGCAGTGCATGGCTTGTACCCAGGACCCTGGGATCATAAGCTGAGCCACCCAGGTGCCCCAGTAAATAAGATCTTTAAAAAATAAAAGCTGATTCCAAGTCCCTCTTGGGTGTGATGGCTTCCAACACATTTAGTACAGGGACTGCTCTTGCGTCAAACGTTTATACAACCCTGGTGGGAGCAGTGGTTGGAATGTTAGGAAAGGGAATATTCCTCATGCCAAGAATGGCCCAGTGAGTTGCGTGAATTGTATTTTAAACCACAGAGCCACTCACATGAAATGGGAGGCCAGATGCCTAGGAGAGACTGTATTGTCTACAGCAGGCTTCCGATTTATCACTGCTGACATTTGGGGCCAGATAGTTCTCTGTGGTGGGGCTATCTTGTGCAATTCTGGATACTGAGCAGCACCCTGGCCTCTACCCACTGGATGCCAGTAGCACTCCCCCAACCAAAGTGTGCTGACCACTGTGAAGTGCCTTGGGGTGATCATCCCCCAGTGAGAACAGTTGGGCTACAAGCAGTTCTTTGCATCTGTTCTTGAGATTCAGGGAAGATTTGCAGCTGTAAGCTATAGCTCAAGCCCTCCATCCCATCCCACACCCATCAGGGGAGAGGGGTCGGCTTTTGAAAGGATGTCTTTGGAACAGACCCCTTCTAACTCTAGGACTTGGTCTTCTCAGAAGAGGCCCTGGACTGGCCACTCTACCCCAGCCTCTTTGCTTCTTTTTAGAGGGACATATATCCCCTCCATGATTGAGCTTGACATTTTCCATGAAGATTAAACCACTGTTGACATTTAGAAACTTAAGCTTCTCTGGGTTATCTGGCTCTCTCCCCTATTAATTTTAAGTTTTTCCCTTACAACATATTTATCCTTGACACAGAACAGGTTGCTTACCTGGCCGGCCTCTTCCCCTAAACACCAGATGCCCACCTTGCTCCAGTCACCATTACTGAGGGTCTTCTCTGTATTTTTCTAGAAACTGCAGGATGAGCAGGGGACAGTGCCACACCTCAGCCATCAGCCAGCACAGATCAGCCCTTCAGAAAGCACAGGCTCAGCAGGGAACACCAGGGTCAGGCTTGACATTGCCCTGTCTGTTCCTTCTGAATGGGGAGGGTGAGAACAGCCCGGGTAGGTGGCCCCCAAGTTTAGCTGTCACTACATCTTATCCCTTCAGTGCACCACTTTTTTTCTGCGGGAGTCTCTACCTGTGTTCCTGGCATGGCCCAGGAGAATTGAGAGCTTCCCTGTAGGACCTCTTCCTTTCCTGTGCAGGGCTCAACCAACTAGGCTGTTCACCTGTGTGTTCTCTCTTTACAGTTGTTTCCTACTGGGAGCAGGCTGGACTCTTGTTGGCCTGACACACACCCACATGCTGATGGAGGCCTTCTCACAGAACTCCAGCTGAGGTAGGCAAGGGGGAGGCTAAGCCAGGACTCTTGCCCCAGCAGCAGTTGTTCCTAAGTCCCCGAGTCTTTCTCATCCCAGCCCTCCCTCTCCCTGGATGGGCCTCACTAAGGGACCTGAGCCCCATCTTTCATACTATGCATGCCCCTGCTCCATGCAAGTGGAGAACTGGTGACCCTCAATCTACGGCTAAACCAGAGTCTCTCCCTAGGACCCCTGGGATAGTACCCCCAGTTTCACAGGTTGTTTTAACCTGTGTCTTTCTGGAGAGATGATCTAGAGCTTACCCTGAATCTCTGTGGAGGGGAAGGGGACCCAGACAGGCATAAAAACCATTGGTCTTGGGGCCTATCCCTACTCTGATATCCAGAGGGCCCCCCAGAGTTCCTGACTTGTCCCATCTCCTCACTTGGCCCAGTGCCGAGTTAGGCTGCTTTCTCTCCCTCCTGCAGGCCATGGAGAGTGTGTGTGTAGGGGGGGGTCCTCTGTCTCCTCCTCAGAGCCTCTCACAGTCTGTCACCTCCCTTGGTGTCCTTTCTTCCAGCCCTGCCAGCCATTAGCACTGGGTGACAGTCCTCTTCTGTTACCTTGTACTTGAACTGGCCTCTCTACAGAGGCTGCGGTTTATCGATTATTCATGGCCAAGTTTCTGTTTCTGTCTGGCAAGTGGTATGGAGGAGGGGTGAGGGACACAGCCCTTGGCAGAGTGTCTCCTTTCTCTTTCTCCTCCTCAGGGTTAGAGGGTGACCATGGTCTCACCTCCTGCTCATGCACACATTTATATATGGTACCTTCTATACCACTTATTGCCCCCCCACACACACACCCTGCAGGGGGATCAGAGGCAGTTTAGCTAGAGTGGCTTTACTATTGTTTGAGCCAAGAGAAGGGAGCTTCATGTCTGAATCTCCAGTGGCCTCTGATGTGGACATGTCACATGTGGACCCACACGGACATGTGGAGACCCCCAGGCAGGTCATGGGTCTTGTTCAGTGGCCTGTGGCTGAGTGAGACATGCACTGGCTAATGCCAGGCTGGCATGCCATCTGAGGGTGACCGAAGTGGGTGGAGTAGAGCTGGAATTCCTGTAGTGACAACCCAGGAGACACTGCCACGCTGGGGTGGAGGAGGATTTAGGAACAGCTGCTGGCTTGAGTCCAGGACAGCAGACCTCTGCCACATCCACAGGCCACATGCATTAGATACAGAGGTGCTGTGGTGCATCTACCCATCCATAGACACTAATGCCATCCAGTGCTAGCTCTTCCAGGATCTACTCTGGGCATGGAGGAGACAGTGTGGAACAAAACGCACGGCTTCCATCTGGTGGGGGTGGGAAGGTGAGAGACAAGCAAATTAGTCAGATGGTGGAGTGTTGAGGAGAAAAAGACAGTGAGGAAGGGGTTAAAATTTTAACATGGTGATCAGAGAAAGCTCCCTCCCCCCACCAAGAGGAGATTTTGGGGGAGAGAACATTCCAGGACCTCAGAAGTGCTCAGGGAACAGCCAGGATTTCAGTGTGGCTGGAGCAGGGGGGCAAAGGAAGAGAGGGAGGAGATGGGGGTCTGAAGGTGCTGGCTGATGGTGCAGGGGCTTCGGGGAGGGATGCTGGGCTGGGTTTCTGTTTTCAAACCCACCCCACCCCAGTGCTGAATGGGGGACAGGCTGTAGGGGCAGGAACTGGGGCCCAGGGAGGCTGTGGCAACAGTCCAGACAAGGACTGAGGTGGTAGGGAGAAGAGACTGGATTTGGGATGTGCTTTTGATGGTAGAGCCAGCTGGGTTGGCCATTGGGCTCCACCGCCGCTGGCTTCATATCTGGAAAAGGTATTAATATCTGGAGAAGACCACTCCAGGCCCAGCAGAAGGCCCCAGAGCAGAGTTTGGCAGAGCTGTTCAGTGAGGTCAGACCTCCTGTCCTCCCTCCTTTCCCGCCAGGACCTGTGTCGGGATCAAAGCCTGTGAGGCCGCCAGGATGGAGGATGCAACAGACACTGTGCAGGGTCTTATTGTTGAGCTCTCCCACCTGAAGTAAGCCCTGGGCTGAGGTCTACGGAGGAACAGGGTGGGAGGGGTGGCAGAGGGGATGGGGCCTTGGGGGATGGCTGGGAGATGCCTGCATCTGCCTCTGTAGATGCCTCTGTGTGTGAGCTTGTGTGAGAGCGTGAGGAGGCACTCAGGGGTCTGGTGGAGCACACACAGCTCCTGTTGACACTTTCCTTGCAGCCGACTGATCATGAGTACCCACCGGGACCTGGAGGCCTTTAAGCGCCTCAGCTACCGCAAGGCAAGGCTGTCAGGGAAAGCCCCTGCACTCTACACATCCAAGGGGGCTGGGACTCTCCCTCCAGGGGAGCGATCCTGGAGGGATTTGTAGATTACTTCCAGACCACCTCAGGAGCGCCTTGTGTGCACACACATGCACAAGTTCACGACGCCTGTGCATGTGTGCTCTTCGCTGGCCCCCAGAAGTGCTGGTGCCAAACAGCTGGGAACAATCCCTCAGCAGACCCCGGAAAGCCTGTGGGGCCCTGTGTGCCCCTGGCTTATCCTGTAAGATGTTCCAGCAGGCCCAAGTGGGCCCCAGAAGCCTCCCCTCAGATGAACCGAAGTCTGCTTACCATAGGAAACAAGAGGCCAGGCCCACGTCTACAGCCTCTGAGGGGCGGAACTTGCCCCGTCCTGGGACCACAGCAGAGGCCACAGGCAGGAGGCTGGCTGTGCCCCCAGCCCTCCGGAAGCCAGCTGCTTCTGAGCAGAGCGCAGAGCCACCCAGATGTTTATCTGGATTTGCAAATCTCGTTCTGTAGCTCATTATAGCAGGTTAAGAATTTGTTTCTTTCCTGGTAGAGAAAAGGGCTCCCTTTGGTGGTGGTACCTTTGTTCTCCAGATTTCCATTTTATTTCTTCTGGTTAGACCATTAATAAATGATTCTCTAGTGTGGATCTGTGACCTGCTATTTGGGGTTTGAGGTATTTTCAGTTCCTTAATGTTCTGCCCACAAACTTCCCTAACCAACCTCTTTACCCTTTTACTTCTCATCCTCCCCAGGAAGGCAGGTTGGGCTGCTGCAGGGCCCTGTGAATCAAGGGGTCCCCACAAGTTACTGAATGTGTCAGGGTTTCCAGGAGTGGGTGGCTGTGTGTGTACATACTCAAGCACAGACACGCCCATCTCGGTGAGCAGCAAGCCCACTGAGACCACATAGCTGATCACCCAACTGGAGAGTTGGCAGGTTTGCTTTCAGTGCTAAGATGGCCTCACCCACCCTCCAAAGCACAAGCTACTTCTAGGCCCCAGACTGGAAGGAGGCAGTTCTGGGGGATTGTTACTGATACAGACCTAGCTAGTGCCTACCGGGGTGCTAAGGGCAAGCCTTGCACATCCCTGATGATGATGTCAAAGGCAGGTGCTCCTGCCAAACCCGTTTTATAGAAAACAGTGCTTCTAAATTTGTCACCAAATGTTGACCAGACCATAGACTTTATTAATCCTTTGGCCTGTGACTCCCACACCCCAATTCCTATGGGCAAGGCAGGTCCCCTCTCCCATTACCTTCTAGACCCTGGGAAACCCCATGCTGGAAGGAAGCAAGGCAGCGTCAAGGTCCTCCACCACTTCTGACTGGATGTGCAGCCCCTTCCCTGAACCAGGACATGCCCATTCTCCTGGTTCCCCGGATCTCAAGCCCCAGCGGCTCTGGCCTATACAATCAGCACTAGCAAACAGCTGGGGGAGGCTGGGATGTTGTGTCCCCTAACTCAGTTTGAAACTCTTGGGCTGCTAAGGAGCCTTCCTCGGTGTCTTCTTTCTCCTCCTCCTCCGCCCCCCTCCAAGCCTGGGCAACAGGCTCTCTTCAAGGGTTGTCTCCCATCCCCAGCCCTCCTCCTTAGGTGGCCTCAGGACCCAGTTCAAGTCCAAAAGTCAAGGGCAGAGGAACCTGCAAAGTCCAAATCCCTCTCCCACCCAACTCTGGGAGACAGTGTGGGCTACTAAGGGTGGAGCCCCAGTTCCCAGGCCAGCCCTTGGCTTGGGGGAAGAATTTGAACAAACACTTGCCACCGGCTGCCCTCTGGAGGCCAGAGGAGTAGACTGGGAGTAGGGATTCCCACAAGCACAGCCCTGGCCCAGGAGAACTGGATCACACTACCTGGGTGGTGATAGATCGCCATCTCCCTCCCATTTCTACCCAAGCAGAGCCAAATCACCTCCATCACGCCTCCTGCCCACGGTCTTGGCTGGCCCAAGCCCCCGGGACATATTCCCATTCTTTGCCTAGCCCTACCCCCCGCCCCCCGCAAGTCCTTCCCTTTCCCTGAAGGGGTCTGGCATGTGACTCCATGGCCCTAGTTGCTGCAGCATCTGTGAGGACCTTAATATTCACGAGGGCCTCTTTGGGCAGTATGATTTGAGGGAGGAGGAGGGAGGGCTTGGTCTCATTGTCTCTCAGTTCCCCTCTTGAATCAGGCCCCCACCTCCAGTTTGGAGAATTCTACCCATTTGGTATGTCATTGTGTGAGGGATGGCTGGAAGGGAGTTTGAAAATACCAAACATCACAGAAATGGTTTCATGGCACTAACCTGGCAGCGAGTGCCATGCTCAGAGGTGCTGAGCTGGGGTGACCCTCAACACCCCACAGTCACCCTGTGGGGCCCACTTCCATTTCTCAGCATAATGCTCCTTACCCAGTACTCCAGGATGAACCAAAATCCAGGTAACAGGTGGGGGCTGATGGATGCAACCAGGATAGAAAAGAGGTGCCCCAGCCCCTCACACTACCTCATCCCAAGACCTGGCCTATTACGCTGATCATTCGTAAGCATTTATTGAGTGCTGACTGGGTGCCTGGTGCTGGGGAGGTAGGGCCAGGGTGCCTGAGGGCCACCTCCTTCCTCATGGGGGCTCTTTCAGCTGTGCTCCCAGGCCCTGCTCTCTTACCAGGCCTCCAGGCTGGGGCAAGGGCCCAGGGGCAGGTCCTTGCAAAGTGGCTCTTTCCCCAAAATACATCCTCCATTGAGCCTGGGTTCCCACACCCAGGGGAAGGCAGCATCTCCATCCTCCCTGCACCAGTCTCCTAGGCAGAAGTGGAGGGGCAGCAGGAAGAAGGTGAAGGTCCAGATGATTTCCCAGCACCTCTGGAACCTGGATTTTAAAAGTGGAGGGGAAAAGAAGAACAGTAATAGGGTATGTATGATTCAGTGCTTCCAAAGGACATGTTCAAACTTTAGGACTGTTGGGGCTCTAGCGCCACCTGGGGGCTTCTGCTGGAATACACCCCTGTGACGCGCCAGGCCAGGCCAGCCCAGGGTGGGACCTGAGGCTGGACACAAAGCACAGAACCTCTAACTCTGGCGGGCTGTGCTGCCCCCTTGCGGCGGCAGGGCTCCAGGGACCCTCAAATTGTTACACCCAGAGCATTACCTCTACCGCTAAGGTGGTGAGAGCTGATCCACCCCACCCTCCGTGCCTGGAGAAGGGAGGAGTTCCCTCTAACTTAAGAGAAAAAAGAAGATTCTCAGACCATCATCTCTATGTCCCCTCTGCTTCCCCCACCTCCCAAGTGGACCTCACTGAATCTCCTGGAATAAGTATCTACTCGTGGAGGCACTCAATTCTTTTAACAAATATTCACTGCACAGCTGCTGGGGTGAGGGTGGGGTCGTCCCGCCCAGCCACCTCCCTCAAGGAGCGCACACTCTGATAGGGAGGCTGTACCCACACAGGGCACCCAAAAGGGCAGCAATACAGAACAGCCAGACCACCTCCCCTGTTGGTTGACTTCTGCAAAGACAAAGTTGCTAAAACAATTTCTGTTTAAAACCCCACAGGAGCTGAGCTCTTTCGCATCTAGAATAACAACCGCTGCCATGTACGCTCAAACGACTCAAAGCCTGCAGCCTCCCTGCTCCCTGGCCTTCCCACACGGCTGGGAGCGAGTCAGAAATGCAGGTCCTGGGGCCCCACCCCGACTTGCAGAAGACCTGCGGAATTGGAACCCGCGTTTGATGAGAGGGGGTGTCCACACATAGTGAGCCAAGCAGTGTGGGGAGAGCCAGACCTCAGAAAGGCTTCAGCCAAAGATCTCCTAAGCTTTTGTCCCAGCTCCCCGCCTGAGCTGATCTACACACAGCGAACCACGATGTTCCTCTCCAATCACACATTTCCCTGGGTGCCAGGCCTCTCTCCCTCCTTGCTGCCATGGACACCTCTGCCTGTGGAGGACTAGCGTCCTAGCTTCCAACACTCTTTTTTTTTTTTTTTTAAAGATTTTATTTATTTGACAAAGAGAAACACAGCCAGAGAGGGAACACAAGCAGGGGGAGTGAGAGAGGGAGAAGCAGGCTTCCCGTCAAGCAGGGAGCCCGATGAGGGACTCGATCCCGGGTCTCCTGGATCATGACCTGAGCCAAAGGCAGTCGCTTAACCAAATGAGCCACCCAGGTTCCCCACCTTCCAACACTCTTAAACCTGTTCCCAAGTCCAACCAGTGGGTCAAGGTCTAACTCTAACATGCAGACCTGATCTTGCCCCTTCCGTGGTTCCCTACCATCCAAGTCCAAGACCTATAGGCTCTTCCACTTCCCCCAAATCTCTGACACCTCCCTTTTTACCATACATACACACACACATTTTGTTCCAGATACACGGAGCTTCCCTAAGTTCCTGAACGAGCCCCAGTGCCTGGGCCACACTTCTAGCATTCCATCAAAATGAATCAGACTTCCAGAAGTCACTTGCTTGAGGAAGCCCTCCTGGACACTTTCATCTGGATCAGGTGCTTCCTCTAGCCTCTTCTGGTCAGCACTCATCACTGTTTTAACTGCCCTTCTCCCATCTACTCTTTTCCACTGCTGGTACAGCCCAGCACTTGACACAAAACACACACACGCCATTTAACAAATGAGTGAACAAAGGAGGAACATGAGGAAACGGGTTCAGAGAGGCTGAAAACTTCTCTCAGGCTTCACAGCTCCTAAGTGCCAAGCAGGATTGGAGCCCCTGCTCTACGGAACTGCAGATCCCATCAGAGTCTCCATAGCCTCCCCGAGAGAGCACCCATGCGTGGAAAAGGACAGCAACTTCCCCAGCCTAGACAGGTCCCCTGCCCAAGGCCACACATTAATCCCAGCCCCAGCTTATTCACACTGGGCAACACTTCTAGAACATTTTTCTAAGTTTTCTACACTGGTTATCTCCCTCCCAACCCTCTAAAGTGGGCACGGGGGTTAATCCTACTTCTTCCCCAAAGAGCCCAGGGGGCTCTCCTCTTACAGAGGCCCCAAGGGCTTAGCCACAAGCCCAGGGCCGGCCCCCTCCACACCAGGTCCCCCAGCCACCTGTACACGCTGCTGCTCCTGCTGCTCCCGCTCCGCCTCGGCGATGCCCTGAGTCCTGCATCCTTGCCTTGTCTGGCCGGGACACCTTCTTGCCAGCTGAGTTGCGGGTGGTGTAGCTGTAGACAGAGGTGTAGCCCTGGCCAGTGAGTGGGCAGAAACGGCGTGTGTGGGCACGGTCGCGTGTGGCACCGCACTGGGGGCACACGTAGTCACGCAGGATGGGACACAGCACCCGACCCGCCTCATCCTTGAGCACGTGGGACTGGTAGATGGCCCGGGACTCGCCGTTGTGTTTGCAGAAAGAGCACAGGCGTTCAGGAGCTGGTGAAGATTCCAGGCTGGGCCTCTGACCCTCTGGTCCTGGAGCTGGCTGTGGCTGGGGGTCCAGTCTGGTTTCAGGCTCCTCTTCCCCACGCAGAGCCCCCACCAGGCGTGCCAAACCCAGGTAATCTGTCCATAGGTCGAAGGTTCCCATAGCTGGGCAATGCGTGCCAGGCAGAGGGGCAGAGAGAGAATAAACCCTGCCTGCCCAAAGCTCGTCTTTCTACCCCTTCCTCTCTGGCCCTCCCCTCCCCTCCCCGGAGCCTTGGAGTCTGGGCTGTCAGTTCCCTCCTTATACCTCCAAAGGGGTGTGAAGGGGGAGGAGCAGGCTGTGGGAGGTTCCTTATTGTCAAAAGGGGGCTTGCTGCGGCTCCCCCATAAATGCACCTGCCAGGGCATGCATGGTCTCTGGGTGGGCTGGGAGCAATGGTGGGGGTGACAGGATACAGGCTGCAGGAGGTACCCCCCAGAGGGCATTGGGAGGGCTACCCCTGCCTACCCCTCCTTGGAGGAGGCCTCTGCCACTTCTGCCTCACAGGGTGATGGGGGGGTGGAAGCCCCACCCCAAAGACAAGCATTGATGCAGTCAGTAACTTAGTAACTTCTTTCTTCCTTCCCTTGGGCCAGGGGAGGAGCCAGGTGCCCCTGGGCTCTTTGGGGAAGGGGGCAGCTACACAGGCTCCAGTTGCCTCAGGAAGGGGGATGGTGCCTGGCTTGGGGTACAGGAGGACAAAGATTAAGGCCCCTAGCTCAGGTCTCCCTCAGGGAGCTTTCACACCCATTATCTCAGTGGAACCCCCATTTAATCGATACTCACTGAGGTATAAGGCCTCCTGCCCATACGTATTCACAAACACAAAAGCCTGTCTCCTCCATCCAGTTACCAGAGCCCCCTGGGCTAGGGGCTGGCCCTAGGGTGGACAGGAGGTGAGACAAAACATTAAGGCAGGAGCACAGGCACAGGTTGGGCTAATGGGGGGACCCCCAGCACTCACCAGTGCTTCAATCCTCACCCTCTCAAATGAGACCTCCAGGAGTTATCCAGGTGGGGCAGAGACGGGCAGATGGAGGGATCAGTGGGCACCAGGGTGCCAAGTGAGCCGGGAGTTGAGGGAAAAGCAGGGGTCTGTGGGTTCTGGGCAAGAAGAGGGAGAAAGCTGGGC
This sequence comes from Spilogale gracilis, assembly GCA_004023965.1. Lineage (NCBI taxonomy): Eukaryota > Metazoa > Chordata > Mammalia > Carnivora > Mephitidae > Spilogale > Spilogale gracilis. Next base: position 7,170 of record PITA01022915.1, on the reverse strand, counting down.
CCAAGACTTGGATACAGAGAAGAGGAGTTATGCTGCCTGCCCACCCCATCCCTCCCTCCCTTCCTTCCTTCCTTCCTTCTTCCGTCCTTCCTTCCTTCCTTCCTCCCTTCCTTCCTTCTATCCTTCCTTCCTTCCTTCCTTCCTTCCTTCCTTCCTTCCTTCCTTCCAGAAACCTTTACTGAACCCTCTAGGAGCAGGGCTCACCAACGCCTCAGAAAGATTTTTCAGATGCCCATGCCTGAGCCTGTGATCTGTCCTCCAAACTCTCCCAACACCCCCCCCCAAAGATTTATTCCCCATTTTAGGCCTGTGTCCATCAGGATCCCAGACACTGGGGGTGAGAGGCTAAGGTCAGGGCATTGTATGAGTGATCTTGTCCCCCAGTCCATTACCCTCAGGCTGTGTCTGGCCCAGCCACAGTGACATTCATCCCTCGGTGGGTCTGGCCTCCGTCCTCACAACCCACCGACAACAATGAATGTTGATTGTGACCTTCACTGTGGCCTTAAAGGAGGGGATGCTCAGATTGGGCCTGGGAGATACCCTGGCCCCCCAAATCTGGAAGGTAGGGGCCATGATGGGTGGATGGCAGTTCCAGGCCTCGGGGTCCACTCAACGGTCGATGGTTTGCCTGAGCTGCCCAAACTCACCGACAGGTTGAATGTTCCCCCAAACCCTTGGCAACTTTCTCCAGGGGGCCAAGACTGGGGGAGGAAGGGCAGAAAACCTGGATAGCAATAAGTGGGGAAGGAGAGAGGAAGGAACCTATTGACTCAGTAAGTCAGCAAGCAGGACCTGTCTGCTTCAGGACCTGGAAAAAGCACAAGATAAATATAAATAATAATAACTGTAGATATTTATGTAGCCTTCGCTACACAAATGTAGCAGTACAGGGCCCTGGGCTTGCTTCTTGACACATTTACTCAAATTATCTTCAAAAAGGCCCCAGAAGGGCAGATTACTCCTATTTGTCAGTTTGGGAGTCTGAGGCCAAAGGGCACTCCTAGTGAGAGGCAAAGAAGGGATTCCCAGTGGCCCCAAGACGTCTGGCTGCCCTGGCGGTTATTGCCCCCAGGATACATCGATGCAACAAGGAGATAAACAAGTCATTTTAATACAATGTAATACCTTTCGTGAGTCTCAGTGTTCTGGCACTATTGTTTGTGAATCACAACAACCCCCGGGGTTTGTTCCCTTTTGCAAAGGGGCCAGGCTGGGCCAGCAGTGGGGCTACTGCCAGGCCCTCCCCGCTGTCCCGCTTGCTCACCGGACCAGGGAGAAGCCAGAGGACTAGAGGGAACACCTACTGGCAGCCTGGAGGGTCTCCACATCTGAATTCAGGCCCTTCTGAGGTTAGTGCCCATTCACACAGCGACAGGCTGCTCTCTTGATGTGGGGGTACGGGGTAGCTCACTCTTGGGCTTCAAAATAGGCGTCAATCAAATCCCTCTTCAAAGTCTGACTATGCCAAGATGCTGCCCCTCCCTTTGCCTCACCTGTAAAACGGGGCCCCAAGTCCCTCCCTCCAGTGGCCCACAGAATTGGGCGCCCATCCCTTGGGGGTCCCCCCCCCCCGACGCAGTCTCAGGAAAGGCCACCCCCACCTGGGTCTGGGGACCCCCGGGGATTACCTGGGGAGGGGCCTGCAAATTTCCAGTCCCTTCCCACTTCCCTGGGGAATATTGAGCCCTAAAGGAACCCTCTGAAATAAACCTAAAGCGGATCAGGGATTCCCAAGTGTGCTAAGCTTAAATGAACCACAAAACGCCACCTAACGGAGGCTGACTGGGCACAACTCTCCAAGCCCGGTCCCGGAAATCCCCACCCAGAGTCGGCCCCCAGAGGCCCGCCCCTCGCAAGCCACCGACCCAGGCCCCTCCCTAAAACCTGGCCGTGAGCGCCCACCCACAGGTGGCTGCTTCCGAAGACCCGTCTTCTAAAGCCCGCCGCATAGACTCCCATGGAGCGCGCCCCAAACTCAACCTTCATAAAACAGCCCTCTAAGCCCATCTTCAAAAAGCCCCCCTCTCCTAAGGCCTGCCCCCAGACCCCGCCCTCAGAACCCACCCCTTCTCCGCCAGCTGCCCGCCTTAGGAGCACCACTGAGCCCCGCCCCGCAGAACCCGCCTCCGAAGCCTGCTTAGACCCTCCAAGACCGCATCCCTACGGAGTTCTCAGGGTCGCTTCCTTGAAGGCCAAGCCCCCTAAGTTCCGCCGCCTAGGGACCTATCCCCAAATCCGAACCCCGTGGAGCCAGACCCCCTAAACATTCGCTCCCGGTGGAATTCCCTTACCTCAGGAAGCCCCTTCCCCAGAGCCTCCCATCTTGCCCCTGGGCAGGGGTCCAGTCACATTCCCACACTTGTCTGGAGTTCAGGGTAGGGAGCACTCCCCCACCGTCCATCAACCCAGCCAACAGGGCTCCATTCAGGCAATGGGGTGAGAGCTCCATTTGCCAGGCTCAGGATATCAAGGTCCTTCTAAGGGAGCATGTGGGGTCTTCTGCCTTGAAGATCAAAGTCCTAAAGAGCAGACTGCCTAGAAATCTTAGGGAGAAGCGTGGTTTGGGAGGGCAGGGTTATAATAATAATGTTTTACATACATCACTCTATTATTAGGATACCCTTTTTATCGATGAGGATAGTGAGGCTCTGAGAGTTGGATGGAACAGAACTTTGTGATGACTTTAGAGCTAGAATGAGAGGCCATCAGGCATGAGGTCATGGCCACATTGGTGGGGGACTCTTCAAGACACCCTTTTCCTCCTGTGCCTCCTCTCTGCTTGTTTCCTTGAGGGCTCTGACCAAGGAGGGAAGCCCCTAGATGGGCTGACCTCAGGACAAGGGAAAGACCATCAGAAGGTGCCTGGTCTAGGGGGTCAGGGCTGGGATAAGAAGATGAGGTTTCCAGCTAAAGGAAGGGGTGGATAGAAACCCGCAGCCCCTCCCAGCCTTCTGGGGGAGGGGCTGCATGGGGCCTCTCTTGGGCCTGATTACATGCCCTTGTCTGCGGTGCTCAGTGTAGGCTTCTGCCCTTGCCTTTGGTTTCGTCTGGGTCGGACTGGACCTCATGGACCAGCATCTGCCTGGGTCTCCTGCTCCGGGGGTGCTCATGTCTCTGGCTGTCTGGGATGGCCTGTGTGTGTCTGCCTCTTTACACCCGATCTGTGTCTGTCAGCCTGTCCCCTCCATGTCCGGGGCTGGCCTTGGTGAGGGGTGGCCTCGGCTCAGTCTGCATCTGTCTGGACTTGGGGCCGTTGGGAAGGTAGGAGAGAGGAGGCTGACTGTTCTTGCCGTCAGCCATCCTCCCAGCCTTCTGGAGGGCCAACTGGGTTTCCATTTGACCTTGAAGCCCAGCATAATGGGGGTGGGGAGCTGTCTCCCGCCCCCACCCCAGGCCCTAGTGCATGGGAGGAGCACTCTTCAGGGCCTTTTAGCCCTATGCTGCCTCTTCCAGTCCTTAGTCCTTGGGGACCGCCCCCCTTCCCTCCACATACACACTCCAGCCACATCCCAGCTCTGAGGAGGATTTGTCTAGGGAGGAGGTGGGGAGTCATGGGGTGAGGGGAGCCATCCAGAAGTCACACTAACTTGCCCCCACCCCCACCCGGAGCTCCAGGAAGGCAAGGCAGCTGGTGTGGTTCTAGGGGTCAGAGTTGAACGGGGGAGGTCCCAGTGGAGCCAGATGGGGAGACGATGGATGGAGGCACTCTGCTGTCAAGTCGAAGAACAGGGAGCAGGGGCATGAGGTCAGAGACACAGAGCTTCCAGAGGGTGTCTGGCAGCCTGTGTGTCCCTGTTTGTGTGTCCATGCATGTGTGCCTGCGTGCATGCCCGTGTATGTCCCCGTGTGCATCTGTCCCAGTGTGTGTGCCCTTGTGGGTGTGGATAGACGTTGGTGTGGGAAAGGCAGGAGCTGGGGAGGGCCTGGCAGACAGCCCATGATAGGATGTGTAACAAAAGTGCACTGGGGGGTCCCCAGATGGGGTCCTATTGATGGCCCAGGAGGTGTAGGGAGAGGGCTCCTCCTTTCCTGGCCAGCTCCATGGCCTCTCAGGCTCCCACCTGCCCTTCCTCTCCAGCTGCCTGGCCTTTCAGGTGGAGTCCTCAGCCAAGCCCTGGGGCCAGCCAGTGGGCTGGGAGCCTGAGCTTCTGTCCCAAGGCCACAAGATATGGGGCCAGGGTTGGGGGAGGCAAGAAGGCGCAGGCTCTCCAGGGCTAGGTTTGGGCTTGCAGGGGGGCCTCAGGAGGGTTGATGGAAAATGCAGACAGCTCTGCTGAGGTTCATGGTGCAGGGTGAGCCTGGGTGGGGGTCAGGAGGGACTCCATCTGCTATAACGCAGACAGCAGCTACTGATGGGCCCGTGAGCAGGGGAACTGCAGGGGGCTTGGCTTCCAAGCTCCTCTGGTGGGCTATTCTGGGGGGTTCTGTGGGTGTCTGTATATCCAGGTGGGTGTGCATGAGAGTGGGTGCCTGTCCCTGTGCCAGCGGTGTCTTTGTGTTGGCACGAGTGTCGACACTCCCGTGGGCTTCTGTTTGTGTGTGGATGTCGCTATGACTGTGGGCGTGTGTCAGGCTAATTGTGGGTAATTGCAGGTCGGTGTGTGAGCCAGGGTGTGTGGGTGTCTGGCGTCTGTCAGTGTCACTGTGGGTGACAGTCGTCTGTGTGTTATCTGACTGTGGTGCCCCCCATTCTTCTCGCTCACGTGTCACCTCCAGGAGGGCAGGGATTTTGAGCTCTTGCAAACCCGGTGGTAGAACAGGGCCTGGTACGTAACAGATGCTCAGTAAACAAGTGTGGGGGTTTATGGTCATCCAGGTGACTGCGGACTTCCGCCTGTCCCTGTGTCATTTGCCTGTCGGTGTGCGTGCCATGGTGCATGTGATATTCTGTCTGTGTGCCGGTATGATGGTAGGAGTCCAGGGGTATGAAAGTGTTCGGGTAAGTGACTACAGGTATAGGTCCTGTTGGACTGTTCGCATCTGTGGGGGTCCCAATGGGTGTCTAGGAGATCAGTTTTACCATAGGCAACTGTGTGTCCTCATGTGCACCTGTGCTCTTGGGGGTCTGTATGTGTGTCTGTCATGATTATGATGATCCAAAGTCAGTGTCCGGACAGGCCTTGTACCATCAATGTGTGTGTGTAGGTCCTCGCTCCGGCAGCCGCATGGATGCCCGTCCTTGTGGACAGTGCTATCTATCTATACCCGGGTCTAGGCATGTCATATATTTGCGGTAGTCATGGGTGACAGCCCGCGGGTGCCTGTGCAACAGTGAGTATTTTGCGTGTGCAGCAGAGAGCCGAGGGTGTCAGGCTTCTATGCAAGGCTGTGCCTACACTGTGGCCACCGTCTGCGGTGGCTGCATTTTTCACTGTTGCTACATTGTTTTCCAGCTGTCAGCCCTGGATGTCCTCGTCACTGTGGGTGATGCGTGTGCCCACGTGGCAGTATTCTCGTGGGACTGTGTGTGTGAGTGTGTGTCTGAGCATCCCTGCTGGTGATGTAACAATGGGCATGGCATTTGTCCACGGATAAAGTGTGGATCAGGAGACTCTGTCGGGGATTTGGGAGTATCTAACTGTGGCTCTGTAAATCTGTGAGTAGTCCAGGGCAGCAGGGAATGGGTGGGAAAGGAGATGGGGGGAATGAACTGCACTGGGGGGCAAGAGGGGGCCACTTCTCAGCTCCTAACGGCCAATGAGAGATCTTCATCCCCCACCCGCAGCAAGCCCTCCAGGGCCAAGTCCCTGTGAAAGGGGTCCTGTCGCTTTAAAAGGGCTCCTCAGCCGTGGGATTCTGGGCCATTTTTCCCTTCTACGGCCAGTTTTGGAGGGCGTGTTCCTGTTAGCAAACCTTGGCCCCAGTAAATACCCTGCAGCCGCCGCTGGTAATGACAGGCCGGCGGGGAGCCCGCGGAGGGCGCCAGGGCTCCTGCAGGCTTCGCCGCTGCAACCCCAGAACCACCGCCACAGCCAGGCCCTAGTCTGGCCCCCGCCGAGATCGATCTCCGCATGGCCCGCGCAGGCCCGCGCGGCCGTGAACTTGGCCGGGGGCGCCTCTCCGAACGGCCTCCCCGAACGCGCGCGTCGGGCAGGAGCCTCTCCCAGCCCTGGATATCCAAAGCCCTCACCCGCTCGGCGCCCCCAAGAACAAAGCTCGCCGCCACCCGGCCCCGCGGCCTCCCCGTGGTCAGGTGTCGGGCGGCCCGCCCTCCGGGTCCTCTAAGCCCCACATCGTGCGTCCCCGCCCCCCGGGGGCATCTCGGCCCACCCTCCCCCCATCCCCGGCGCCCCAGGCTTGGGGACTTGAGGGCCTGTCCTCTTTGGGGGCCTGGCCTTTCCGGCTCCCCTTCTCCGGGAAGGCGAGACGCAGAGATGCCGCCGGGCCCTCCCCGCCCCCCTTCTCCAGCCTCCGCAACAATGGAGGGCCGGGCCGCAGAGGCCGGGGCGCCAGCCCCCAGGCCGCGAGCAGGTGCGCGAGGGGGCCGCAGCCGAGTACCGCCGCCGTCCCGCCCCGCCGCGCCGCGCCCCCTCCCCGCGGACGGCACCCCCGCCCGCCCGGCGTCCGCGCTCACCTCGTTTTGGGTCGCCGCCGCCTTGCCCCTCTGCTTTCCAAACCAGCCCGGAAAAGCCCCCTGAGTCGGGGAGCCTGCACGGGAAATTGCATTTCGGCGGCTGCGGTGCTGGGCGGGGGGGCCCCCAAGTCGCGGGCCGGTGGAGGGGGCCGCGGGGCTCCGGCGCCGGCTCGAACCCGCGGCCGCCGCCTCCCTCCCTCCCGCCCGCCCGCCTGTCTGTCTCGGTGACGTGCCCGCGCTCCCCGCCGCCGCCTCCCCCTCCTTCCTCCCCGCGCCGGGCCAGGCAGTGGGTCCCGCGGCGGCCGTGTGTGTCCCAAGGCCTCCCGCCAGGCGCACTGGGACGCACGCGGGGATGCCCACGGGGCGTCAGGACGCAGCTCCTGGGGCCCGCGCGGGGGACACGGGGGCGCGAGCCGGCACACGCAGGGACCCAGACGCACGTAGACCTAAGGCGCACGGGGAGCACACGCGCACAAAGGCACGCGGACCACAAACACAGGGAAGGGTGTGCAAGGGGTTTCCAGACGCATACCTACGGGAGGGGATGCCGGGACATGTAGGGACACTGGGGTACCCGCCACATGAGGATATCC